>BMAO01030142.1:0-22850 GCA_019973975.1 Trichonephila clavata
TCGGGTGAAGACTATTTACATCAAAATTTTCAAAGTGCTCTCTGGATAGCACTGAGAATGTCTAAGCGTTATTCGAGTTCCCGCCAAGTGTATTTTAACATGTCTTGCACTCTATAAGCATGCAGCCTACGCTTTTTAAAGGCGATATAGTACCCTAAAAATCATTAAACTGTCGAAAAAATTTTATTGACTTATTTGGTACTCGAATCTTTATAAATATGCCTGAAAAATTTCAAAGCTTTACCTGCATTTTTAATTAAGTAATGGAGCAATGTTTGATGCTAAACAGCAACTACCACGCCTACATTTCAGATTATCTGCTAGGAAAAAGCCTGATAAAAATGAATTAATTATTTTTCTAATGCGTATCAATGAGATTGACATTATATGTGTAGTAATAAATCATTTTAAGAAAGAATTGTGCAATTCATGCAAAAATTCTAGTTTGTGCATTATTTACTGGAAGATCAAATGGATTTGGTCAAGATTTAAAAGTTGTGCGTGCTTTTTATGATATTATCATGAATGAAATTAAAGCTTCAAAACAGATTCTCCGAAAGCAGAAATACTAAATCTCAGTTTGATAACTCAGATAATTAAAAATCTAATTCGCAAGAATAGAAAAACTCTCCCATTTTTATATATTTGTTTTTGGTGATATATATATATCCCATGTGTGCGAGATTCAACACTTTTATTATTAAAATATTTTTAAGATATTTATTTAAGCAAATGCAAATATACAGTTCTTAGATTTTGATGTATTTTACCTATAAATTGTTATTTGATTTTGCTTTTCATTCGTGTACAATATTTAACTTGCGGAGGCTTTTAAAATCATAGAAATAAAAAATAAAGGTATAAACATCTTTTGTACATGTTGTGCATTAGCTCTGAGCATGGAATTAGATCTGAAGTGTGTGTATTTATTTTATTATAATTATTAAGATAAAGTTTTATGAAATATTGATCTTTCATTCGTTTTTTCTATGTATTCATTATTGCAGTATACTGTTTAATTGTTCTACATTTGTGCAATTTCTTTTATGGTAAGTAGTTTTAAATAATGTAATTAATATTTCATAAAAGTTTCAGAGTATTCGATGAATATTATATCATGCTATTCATGGAATGAAAACTTCAAACTCATATTTCTCAATGATAAATTTTTGTACATATACTGTTATTCAAAGCCTAAGGCTTTTTTGATAATTGGAGTATGGGTTTGAAATTTTTTTGTACATGTTCTGAAATGTATGTTTTGTAAAACTGTGCAGGAATTAGCTCTAAATGTTGTATTTTTTCTAAAGAATTTCAAAATCAAAATTAATGTTTTTTGGGAATGTTTGGAAGTTTAACTATAAAAAATTAATAAAACATTAAAGAGCAGCAGCAGAAAGAAACCAATGCACAGTTTTATGTAGTATATTATTAGGTACTTGGAAAAAAATGTTGATAGAAAAGAGACTTATTTAAAAAAGCCTTAGGAATTTAAAAATGTTTAAAAAAGCTAAAACATTTTAAATTTTACAAACATTTTGCAACAAATTAAAATTTTTTTGAATGGAATTATTATTAAATATTAACCTTTATGAAATGCAATTAAAACCAAATATCAAATACTAAAAATAAAGAAATTGTGAAGATAGTACCATATCGCCTTAAGAAGAATTTTTATCAAACCTGTTGGCGACATTTCACGCCATGAATTTACTGATATTCCCTAGGAGTTTGCTTCCATTTATGCTGACCATTAATGGTGATTTCGTTTCATGAAACACATTTAAATTTCTCTTAAATCGACACCATTCTGTCAGAAAATGATGTCTTTCTTACAAATACTCCTCCGAGTCACTCTCGAAGGAGCATTCGCGCCACATACTGCACAAAAAAACCCTACTAAAACTGATCTATTCAATGATTGAAAAGTTACATTATTATATTCAAAGGTAATTTTTTAATGAATTTTTAAAATCAGAGCAAGACTTTTGATTCATCCATTATTCAACAAGATATGTATTATTTTTTTCTAATAAAGATTTCTATTACTTGGATTTATCATGCCAATATTTTATTGGATAAATATTTATACAGGATGAGTATGTAAAAAACCAGATGTTTTCTCATTTTCGCCTAGAGATGTGGGAGGAAGGGAAGTAAGATTAGCCATATCCAGAAACAATCTATTTATTGATCACACAATTCAGCAACACAATTGAAATTATTTCAACGAGAAGAGATGTTCTCAATCTAAGCAAAATGTGGATTATATATATATATATATATATATATAATAACAAGATGCACGAATTATGATACTTTAAATATCGACCCTCTTATTTTAGAATCAAATCTACTATCCTAATTATCTGAGCAATTATTCAAATTTAGTGACCAATCGTCACTTTAATTCTTTCACCTATCAAATATTTGAAATACGCTATAAAATAATATAACACCTGATCAGTAGCACAATCTACCCTATATCCTCACTTTCTCCCTCTCTAGTTTGAAAATCTAGACTTATAGAGTCGACCTAATTTACATAATCAAGATTTCTTCTTCAAGGGTTAGTTGCGAATAGATAGACCAACAATTTCCCAAGAGGATTAATGAAAGAACGCGGATAGATCCGTCACAAGCATATATTTATTTAGAAAGAGTTATAGCAGTTTAAATATATATTACTTCGTTGTTTTGCATTGCCGATGATAAAATGTATAAAAGTTTATCAACATTTTGAGCGATCGATTTCTTAAAAGATTAGCAAATGTTTATGGTTTAAGTGTAGTAAATGTTTTTTGAGTGAATTAGTTACTAAAACCAAACAGTTTTACTTCATACATTTCTTCAGCACACACTCGTAATTGTTACTATTAATATACGTATATATTAATTATTAATGTGTTCTAAGGACAAGATAATTAGAGAACACATTTTGCTTTAATGATCTGTTACATTACACTTGCCTGTACGTATTCTTTCTATGTTTCATAAATAAAGATAGACATGACATTTGAAAGCATCATTAATTTTTTAAGTCACATCATTAGTAAAAACTATTTTCAATATCTCCCTCTCAGTCAAGAAAATAAAATATCCACTAATAAAACTTTTATTTAATGATCGAAAAATTTAGAGTTCGAACGTTATTCAATTGTTTATAGGAATACTTCTCTTCAATTTAATACAGTCTTCACAATTCTTCTCTTTTCATTAGATTATAAAATTAGAATAGAAAATAATGAAATTGTTAACAAGATAACAAATGTTTATAACATATCAGATACATTAATCAAAAAAATTACTTCCGAATATATACATCCGCAATTTAGATAACTGTTAAAAACAATTTTCATTGCTATCCATTGAGCTAAATATGGATAAAATATTCATTTTCTACATGTTTTCCTTTCTTAAATTGTTCAATGGATTGATACAATATGACATTTGTTTTCATTAATGTTTTGTAGGTATTAGATAGGTTAATCAAATTTTGAATATCTTAAGGATTTTTCATTCTATTTATCACTGACAATGAGAAAATCAATTTGTATATGAAAGGCTTGATAAGTTATCAGCTGATAACTGAAAACGCGTCTTAAGCAATTTATGCAAAAGTAAAGATTTGCATGGTTCTCTACCTAGAGAAGCACAATAAAGCATGATTCATAAAAGGTTCACGTTAATACCAATTTAAAAGATCTTGGTTCATATAAATATGTAATAATTCAGTTAAATTTTCTTTCTTGGGATTTTAATCCATAACGGTCTAGAGCCCTCCAACACTTCTCGTGATAATTAACTTTTATTTTACCCATCTAATGGGAAATAAACACACCTATATCTCCCAAAAAACTGAAAGACTTGAGTTTTTATAAGTGAGTGATGCAACTTCGCATCATCCACGTATTTGGACCAGTAAAAAAAGTCTTTACCGGAAATCATATGATTAATATAACTTCCTGTTGACCCAAACCATAAAAGGCTGAGAACTCGGGAACAAACAAAGGGTTCTTTTGTGAAAGTTGCGCAAACCGCGCTTGTTAATTTCTCGCATTATGTGTTGCTACTTGTTTTTTGTTAACGTGAAATAAAATGTGGATTTAAAAATACCCAGTCTCCCATATCCCTCAACGGCTGCCACCCCAATTTAAAAAGGATCACTGAAGTACCAAAATGTGTATATATATATATATATATATATATATATATTCTTGATATATAAATTAAATTAAAAGATCATAAAATAGTTACCAATATTTATGATAAACGAGAAGACTTTAATTTCAATGCTATAAAAGTACCACATTAGGAGAGTAATGTGCATGTTTCTATACTTAAAAATATTGTTATTAATTACACACTACGCAATAAATTTCTAGTTTCAAATAATTCAGAAAAAATAAAAAACTATGCACATTTTACTAAATACTGTTTAATTCAAAACTGACCAATTAATTTTATTAATAGATATTTGAATAAAGAAATTCTAAATAGTAAAGATTAAATTTCCATAGTTTTAACAGGTTAATATTATAAATTTATTATTTTTTCTAGATAGTTATAGATACCTTCATTTTCTAATTTTAGATAATATTACTTTTTTAAAATTTAATTTAAATTTTATATTTTTTAAAATCATATAATCTTAGTGTCCCTAAGAGAAAGGTAGTATGTTTACAATTCTTAATTTATTATTTGTATTATTTTCATACTTTTGCTAAATGCTACTTTTCAGCCATTGCTTTGCTTTGAATATGTATTTGGGTGCAGAATCTGGCAATATAACTTGTTTATTGTACTCAGATTTAGCGTGGGCTCTGCGTTTCTGTATGCGATTTTTTTGGTAAGTTAACTTTTTCTCATAATGGATTTAGATTTCTCATCTATTATTTTCAATAGGTTTTTGCTCAGTATTATTAACAGATAGGGGAAGTTTGGCTGGCCACAAAACATGTTCAACCTCACTTTTATATAAATTATTTTACATGTAAGCTGTCCTAAGTCAGCAATAATAAGTCGATAATACTGTAGCATCCATGCTTTTATATTTTTTTATATTTGGCTCTGTTGTTTTAATATTCCATATTTCCATATAAATCTATTGTCTGGTTATCTTACAATTTCAATTCTTTTCAGTTTTAATCATGTTTATTCATCTCTCTCTTGCGGAGACATTTTGATTACATATACATTATATTTATACTTACAAAATGTATAATGCGTCAGCTCGATGTCAGAAATGCCATGACAAATGATTGTCACAGGAAATGTTTGAAGTTGCGCATAGCACAGGTGGCAAAAACGTGGAAGTAGTATGGTGAACACCATCTCCTCGAAAAGGGGTCGTGGTGCATTCTCAGGGCTACATATCCATTGCACTTAACTCGTACATACATGAGGTGCATATTCGAATATTCTTCGTTTGTGTAATCCGACATTGTTATCAAATGAAGTTTTACATCTGCGCTTTATGCAATGCTCACCTATAACAACTTGCACACGATTTATTCTCCCCAGACGAGGGGGGGGGAGTATTTATACATGCAGGTTTCTTCAACCCTACCACGGAGCTCCAAATCCTTGCATTCATTTGGTTACTCCTCTTTACTGGCTAATCGTTCTCTCGAGAGCTACTATTATCGCAATTTTCATCGACTAAATGTGGTTAGCCACCCCAAGTTCTGTGCTGATTTGTCGTTCTAATGCTGCCTACTATCAACTCTCTGAATTTGTCAATCGAATTTGGCAACACTCTGAGCGAGATGTTCTTGAGCATTGATATTTAAAGAAAACTTAACTTCCATTACACATTCTCTACCAGAATTTTGGAGGATCCACTCATTCTTATATATAATATATATACAATAAAAAAAATCGAGTATTGAAATTTAATGCTATTGAAATATAAACTATATATTGAAATGAAATCTTGCATCATATATCAAAAAAGTTAAAATTGTTAAGATTTCTTTCATCTTTCTGTTAGTAATAAAAAAATGTAAGAGAGTTGATTCCCAAATTGCATGAATGTAATGGAAGGAATGCGAGAAAGGCGTATATACCTATACCCTCTAGAAGTGGTTTGGTGTTCGGTATAATTTGAATAAGCTATTTCTTACAAGTAAATCATTGCCGTGGATATAACTATTGAAAACAAAGCTAAAAGTTAGCAAAATTTCAACGTCTACTCTCCTGATTGACTGTGGAAATGATTTTAAAAAAAACTAAAAGAGTAGCTAAATTCGTATGAATCCGTATTAATTAACCAGGCTTCGAAAGCCCCAAGGTATATTTCGCTATAATTTCAAATCATAGTCGAGTGTTGGAATCGAGACCTGATGTGGTGATTTCTGCTAAATTCAGCGTATCTCATTACTTTTAGTTTCAAATCTCTAATATGACGTATAGTCCTTTGTATTCCAAACATTGAGGGTTTCTTCCTTTTTTTTTATTCAACTCGTACAAAATGCATAACGGGTTTTCCCCGAGTCCTTTTACTTATCCTCTTGGAGAAATGTTTCCAACAAATTGTTCGATTGGAGAAACACTTTACGTAAATGAACCGTGATTTATGTAAAGAGAAACTACAATTTAAAATTAATTGAATTGAGCTCGTGGGAAAGAGAAAAATAGAAGATAGTTAATAGACGTATTGCTTTTAGATTAAGTAGAGTTTAAATTACAATCGTATGTACATCCAGATAAAGGAATTCAGAACCTTGTCTTTCGAGTTAAAGAAATCAAACTGAATATCTACGAGTTATTTTTTTCATTAAAAATATTTTGAAAATGCTAAAACTGACTCGATTCTATCAGCTTTATTAAAACTTGGTTGTGTTAGAAAGGTTACGAAATAAAATGTTTTGTTTTTCAATGTTGACACTTCACTCCAACAATCCTCACAGCAACTCGAGCGGAGATTTACAGTAAATTTAATTGCAATACTATTCACAAACGCAAAACTTACCTAAAGGAGAACATGGCCAACTGTAAAGGTAAAATTTAGCACATTGAAATATTGTTCAGTTTGTTATATTAGTTTGATAACTTATAAAAATATAGTAGTATTGATAATTTTTTTAGGAAAAAAGCAGCGTGAAACTAAACAAGTTCATAAGGAAAATATCAACTCATATATCAATATGAAAAAAGTACACAAACAAACATAGTACACAAACAAAGTACAAACAATAATTTTATTTTCAGTCTCTTATACAGGGTGGCCATAATTATACTGCAAGTGTTCAAGGGGTGCTGGAAAGAAAACCACTGGGAATATTCCAGTCAAATTGGGTATCTACACGTTTCAGAACATACGCAAATCAAATATGCGAAAAAATAAAATCGCCATTTTCACCCGCTAGATGGCGCTGTACCGTACTTCAACGCTCATCGGAGGCATATACAATTTCCAAAACCGATAGACAGAGCATAATGACATTCTAAGAGGCATATAAACAATATAAAACATCACTTACAGTTTATCAAAATTCCATACAACTCACTTCAGGAATTAATTTTTTACAAGTACCATGAAATCAAAAATTAAATAATACATAAAGATGCTTTGGAAAACAATTAAACCATTATTAATTAAATGAAATTATCGCATGGTGTGCTCAATATGCGAACCACCAGATGCAACCACATGCTTGAAGCATTTTTATTTTATACGGATAAGGCCTAATAATGTGGCGCAACACTTTATGCACAGTTGACCAGGGAAGAGATAATGTTTGAATCACACTTCTTGCGCTCACTTGTTGCAGTATACTGACTCCTGAACTGAATAGCGTCTTCAATTTATTGCACTCTTTCCAGGTTTACGGGACGCGCGGCGCCCTTTTGTAATGGAATAACACCCAATTCTCCTGTTTGTTCAAATTTAGAAATCATATTTTTAATCCATTGACGCACACATTGGACCTCTTCTTAATCGTATCATACGCTGGTATTCTTTCAGAGTAGCTGAATAATTCCATTCCTGCTTATTCAGAGTCATGATTGATCATTATTCAATGTGGTCTTAGCTTTATACTGTTTGATGGGCTTAAAATTTGCATATAATCTGTCGATAAGCATTGAAACACAGTATAGCGCCATCTATCGGTTGGAAATGGCGATTTTTCCACCTTGCACATTTGACTTGCGCATGTTCTGAAACGTATAGCTTCCAAATTTCACTGGGATATTCCCAGTGTGTTTCTTTCCAGCAATCATTGAACACTTGCAGTTTAATTATGGCCACCCTGTATATAAATACACATTTTAAAATGTTACAAATTACTCACGTATTTATCGCCAGTTCAAATTGTTCCCGTACGAAAAACATTTTAATTGCTTTCCCCCCAAATTATCATTAAAAAGTATATCTCTCTGCAATACAAGTAAATTTTGTAACAGTGTGCTGATGAGTAAACAGCTGTTTACTCCTTTTTCACATAGTTTAAAGTAAACTTTACTAATAAATAAATCAAAATTATTTTCATTAATATACGTCCATTAGTTTCCAGAACCTTATGGACTGACATAAATTCGATAATCGATAGAATCCTTTAATTTTCATCGATCAAAATTTTTCATTTTATTCGTGGTGTCACTAAAGGTTTTAAATAGATTTCACTGACATTAAAGAGGAAAGTAATTCTTACAAAAATTACTCAGTAGAATTTTATAGGATTCCTTATCATACTCACAGTCATAGAACGATATTTGAAAAGTTATTATTATGAGACAAAAAATTAAAATTTATATTAATATAATTGGGTTTGAAAATAAAATGTATTCAATTATGATAATTATATTCTTTATTTTGAATAATTACTACTAATTAACTGTACTTGATATTTGATATTTCCAATACCACTGCAATAATGTCTTTATATATAATAATTTTGAACACTTACGTAATATTGCAACTATGCCAAAACTTCCAAGATAACTCACACAATTGGCAATCCCCATTTCACTAGTGTCGTAGGTACTATATTGGCAACCATATGCTTCGTTTCATGTTTTTCTGCTTGCCACCATTCTAAGCCTAACCGTTAGTTGATATAGCAAACTCAAATACTGGAATGCGAGTCTGGGATTAAACGAATTCTTAAATATTAACATTTAACAGCAAAATTAATAATAATAATATAATTACATTAGTTATAATTATTATATATATATATATATATATATATATATGTATATTAGTATATAAAATAATAATAATATTAACAAAACTAAAAGTTAATCTAGTTAAAAAAACGAAATTATTCTTTTTATTTTATTGATTATTATTTATTTATAATTTCTTAGTATTTTTCACATCGTATTTTTTGACTATGCGCTCCATATTCTCATCAGCGTATTTTGTTTTTTAGAATTCGCTCGGTTTTATTCAAGGTCACCAATACGGTTGTGATATTACGATAATATTTTTCGGGCAATTTCATAGTAGATGCGTATTTTGATGGGGTATATTCTGAATGTTCTATCTTTAAATTCGCATTTACCCTTGTCTTAAAGTCCCTTAACTGCCATTCGCTCCCCAGTGCCACCGTTTTCACATGTTTTTAGGGGGGGGGGGGAGAGAAAGCACAAATAAGCAAATTTTTTTCTGAAATAAGTAAACCCTTCACAGACACTGTCAATGTACATTCATTTCCTCTTATTGCATTCCAAAGCCTTTGAAATATTTTTATTGATAGCAGAGCAAAGTAAAGAATCGTATTTCAAAAAGACGTATATATACGTCCCTGGCACTAATTGAGTGGGATGAATATATACGCCGGTGGCATTTAAGGGATTAATTAGAATCAATAGATTACTTTCACATCAATTTCAAAGTGGATTTAATATAATTGATGTTAAAGCAATGTCACGAACTCAAAATATGGCTTCCTGAGGATATTAAATTCCTAAAAATAAATCCGGATCTTAATTAAAGTTTTAACTAACACATTTTCCATTATGCTGAAAAAATTGTGGATACAGTTTTTTTTATAAGAAAAAAAACTAAATTCTGACAGGTTAATTAACGTAACACTTAAATACTTAGAAATAAAACTATAATATTTTCTAATTAGAAAAACTAATAAAGAATTTTTAATCAAAATCTGCTTTGAAATTAAATAATAATTTTTTTTTTTTACATTCTATTCTATTAAAAACACCAATATTTTTTTCGAAAGTCAGAATGAATAAAAAGAAATATTGTCGAAAGTAAAGACTATCATTTATGGTCGAATAGAATATAAATTTATATGAAATTATACATGAAGACGCTTTTGAAACTTCATTTCTAAGGGGGAAAAATGGATTAGAAAAATAAAGCGAGCCGAAATTTCTAATGTGTCCTACACTAGATTTTCAATTAATTTGAGATATGAGATACTTCATGCTGGTAGAAGAATCGTAAATAATCATAGCTGAATACATAGAACGCTTCCCTATTTTTTGAGGATCACGTGCAAGTAATGTTGTCTTATCAAATGACAAAAACCTTTTCTTATTTATCAAAGTATTTACTACTCCTTTAATAAAAACTGAAAGCATGATTTTAAATAACGGCTTAAAGTTAAGGTATACGTTACGCGGAAAATAAAAATTGTACCCTAAATTACAAAATTTGTTTAATAGACAAAAAAAGTTTGTTTTAGTTTAATAAATTATTTTTATTTTGGTATTCAGATTATCAGAATATAAAGGCAAAGCATCTAACACAAAACTCACATTAAAAACACCAATTGTAACTTCTCAATGAAAGGGTAGGTATTTTTGCACAGAAACACATATACTTTGAAAAGTTATTCTCCGAAAACTTTAATTTTCAATTTTACAAAATGTGTTGTAATTAAAAAGCTTAGCCAAAGGATTTTAATACTATAACTGCCTAATTTTGAAGTAATATAATTCTTTTCATATATTTTAAGACAAAAGGAGTTTCGAAATTGATATACGTTTTTAAAGTTGTAATTAAACTGTGCCTTTTTTTTTCTTTTTTAACCTTCAGAAACATTTAAAAAATTCGTTAATACGTTATATTTTTCACTTAATATAAAACTCAAAAATTTTGTCTAGTACTAGTGCGTAAGAGAAAAGTTCAATTTCTTATAAAAAAATGTCATTGGAGTTTCCGACAATCAATTTTAATCTAAAACATCTTTTTCCTAATTAGTCTGTGTTATTTGTATATTTAAGAGATACTTATACAAGGTGTCCCAAAACGACCGCACAAACTCTGCACAGCTAGATTCCTCGTTGAGAGTACATAAAAACTGCCCAAAGAAGCAGTCCTGTACGATCCATAGTTTACTAGAAAAATACCAAGAACAAAGTATGACCTCACTTCCGGTGCAAGAAAAAACTCTTTATTGGACATGTCATCAACAGTATTTGCATATCTTTCCAGACGATAATGTTTAAAACGTTCGTCGTGAATGTCGCGACATGCATGCGAGCGCCGTGGAATGACGTTAAGCCACCGTTGAACTGGTATTTAAAAAACTGCATCTTGCAGCCACCTGTATTATTCGTATGGTGGTCATGTATTCCGTTCGTGACTACTGCGACATGTACTTGTGACATGCCTTGTGACTACTGCGACATGCCATCTCAAGGAACTGGTGTATCGAGACGTAGTGACAACACAAATGGACTTAGTTGCTCGTCTGCATGCTGCTTGTACTTCGGTGGACCCCACGATGCTGCGACGTGTGATGACAGCCATTCCACGGCATGCTCAAGCCTGCCTCGACATGCACGGTGGACATTTTGAACATTTGCCTTAAATTGTGCATATACTGTTGATATGTTCAATAAAGTGTTTTTTCTTGCACCGGGGGGAAGTGACGTCCTACTTTGTTTTTCGTATTTTTCTCGTAAACTATGGATCGTACAAGAACGCTTCTTTGAGCAGATTTTATGTTCTCCCAACGAGGAATTTCGCTGTGCAGAGTTTATGCGGTCGTTTTGGGACACTTGGTATTTATCCCTTATACAGTGGCGGAATAAGCGGGTGTCGGACCTGGCGGCCCCCAGGGGCCCCACGCTTGATGAGTGCAGAATGCGAGCGGCAAACCAACCACGCCACCTTGGAACAAGAAATGAAAAGAAAACGAAGATACAATGAAACCCCCCACAAGAAATTTATCGAGATCCAAGAGAAATCCTAATGTAGAAAAACTTTTGAAAATATTTTTAACAATACCGATATCGAATGCCTCAGGTGAATGATCTTTTTTAGTTTTAAAACGTGATAAAAATAAAATTTAAGAAGTACTATGGGAGAAATGACAAATTGAAACAACATGACCATATTATATACAGAATAAAATGTTTTGGACAAAATAGATAGGGTAAAAATAATGGACGAATTTGCCAAAGAGAAATCAAACTTTATAGCAAAACTGTAAGCTCTTAAGTAAGGTTTTTAATTTTTCTTATATACAGTTATGATTTTCTGTAGCCGATGAGTTTTATTATAGCAGTACATTTTATTTTGAGAATTTAAAGTAAGCGACTCTTTTCACTATTTTAGTTTTTCGATTCTTAAGCCCATGGGCCTCAAACCTTTTACCGCCAAGGGCCTCCAACTACCTTAATCCGCCTCTGCCCTTATATTAGTCTAATAATGAACTCCTGTGGAAAATGATGAATTTCCAAGAATACTCTTTAATTTATATCAATTGAGTTTGAATTCTTATGAACGAAATATTATAAGAGAAAAAAATCAGTCTTATTTCACTTGTTATTTGGAACACGTAGTTCCTTTAAAACTATCATTTTGTGAATTTACAAATGTTTTCAAGATTTGTTAACTAGCTAAATATATCCGGGGGAAAAAAATAAATGCAGTATTTCTCAACCTCACGGAAATCGATTTTAATCTCAGAGAAAGAAAAGTCGATTGCAAACAAAGATTCACATTCTTTTCATCGCTCTAAGACAATTACATATCCTCCATTCATCACTCCAAAAAGGGATTCTTAAGAAAATCGATTTCGGAACAATGTTTTCAGGTTCTTCTTGTTCCTCTGTGAACAAAATTACCCTACTCGTTCTTTATGCTAAAAGGGATTTTTAAGGAAGAAAAAAATAAAGAAAGGGAAAATAGTGAAATAAATCCTACCCTTTAAAAGCTCTCGCTGCTACGAAGTCGTCTTCGTCTTCTGAATCCACGCTAATCGACAATGGCCACGAAGTCTGCAGAAGGGACTCACGAATCAACGAATGCCATCCATAACTGAAGTCGTAAGTGTTCTCAGATCTCGTGAGCCTCTTCCTTCGGACTTGCCGGATATTGTTCATCCTCTTCATGTGGCCAACTTCCTGTGGGAACACACTCCTTCAAATAGTTCTAAGTGAGCCGTTGCAGTTAGAAGGGACCTCCTTGGCCATTGTTGGAAAGATGATGAGCAGAGATTTTCATGTGTCCTGCTGAAAAAAGAAATGGTTTTAGAATTACTAAAAGATGGACCACTTCTTGTGGATGACTGGAGGTGGTTTTATGAGTGAGAGTTTGGAGTGGTGAATGATATTAAAATGGCATTGTTTAGAAGCAGGTATAATAGGTTGTTTTCAGGAAAGAGGATTTGGGCATTTATTAAAATAGCGATTGATAGTAAGCAGCTGTAAAAAATAAGAATACAAATGATGTTCTGTATTCAAGTTATCCCTACATGTAGGGTTTTTGCTAATGTGTATATTTATTGCCAACCCCTCCTGATACTGTCATACTTTCTGCTACTAGTGCAAACAAAAATAACACAAGGATATTAAAAATGTAAAGTATGTTTGCAAAGTTGTTGGAAATAATATAGACTCTGGCTTTCATTAAACCTAATGATAAAAACAAATACATAAATTTGGAAATTTTGCAATTATGAAATTCTGAAGGATGAACCTGTAAAGCAGGAATACTCAGACTTTTCCCTCTGAGCTACATTCATATGATAATTATTTCACGCGGACCTAAACACGAGGATTAATGGGAAGAATACTATAAAATCAAGGGATTTTAAAATAAAGAAAATTGATCAAAATATTAAGACTCATAATTTTGGGTTTTATTTTAAAACTAAAATAAACTCTAAAAACTCAACTCCAAAAATAGGCTTTATGTTATGGAGGAATTTTGATTTCCTTTCTTCAATGATCCCAAGTCCATTGCTTGCATTCTAAGGTTATAAAAACAAAGATGCCATGTACTTTGTATATATATTGGTTCTTCTGGTCCGATCTTAAAATTCTTGGGATTTATGAGTCTTCTTTTTAATTATTTACTGCTATATATATATATCTTTGATTTTCTTTTTTTTTTGACAAAACCTCACTTATTTTTATTTCAGATATTAGTTTACCAGTGCAGGATGGTAGCGAAGAGTTTTTACTGAATCCCATACAGAAATAAGTATTATTTGCATAAAATTAGCCCAGACTTGCTTGTGGATTTTTGTTTGAAATTTGTTCAAAAACTTTTTGATTTTACTAAAAAAATATCTGAATAAAAATAACAGAAATTATCAAAGAGTACATCGGAAGACACTCTCTCATTTAAGCAGTTTCTGTATCAATTTTTATGTTTATCCTTAAAACTTCATTTATTTCTCAATGTATATAATGTAACAAAATTTATATCATTCTTTTGTTAGATCTGCATTTTGTCACATTTCCAACGACAAAATACTTTATTGTGGTGGCAAGGTTTTTTTTTTAAAGAAAACCAATGTATATCTTGTTTTGAAAGAGGTCCTTAAGAAAAGAAGCCATTGAAAGGTTAGTTCTTAATGGTTTAGTGACCTGCAAAATTATATTTTTTAAATATAGCATTTTCAAGAAAATCATACAAATTGTTAATCCATATATGTTTTTCACAACGAAATGGGCAATATCCTAACCAATTTGAAACAATCTACTTTCTTTCATTATTTTTTGTTTGGAAGACACGAAAGTTTTGCTCCTAAAAGGTTTGCTACTTCATTGCTATTTTCTTATCACTAACGGTTGCAGTTGCAAAAGGCAGATAAAAGTATCTCAAAATTGCAAAAAAGTAAAAAGGAGACAAAAAAAATAAGAGAAAAAAGTGAAATATTTCATAGACATAATTTCCTTTAAAACAAGGTAAAGCTAGCTTGTTTTAAAATAAAGCAGCTTAAGAATTTTAGAATAAAAATTAAGGCATTATTATATTTAACATTTAACACTTTTATCATGTGAATAAAGTTGAAATAATAATGAAATGAAATAGACACAAAATTATAACTCAGTAAGAAAGAATTGTTTCCCCCTTTAGATAGTTTAATTTTAAATGATATTTCAAAATGGTTTTTAAGAAAATGCCATAATATGCATGAAATAACTAGGAAAATACAAGTAATAATTAATTTAAAAGGATAAATAATACGAATTCTTCATTTTAACCCACTTCCTTACTTCGATTTTTTTCTTAGCTAAATAAATTAGTTCCTTCTAGCCCTTAAATAATTATATTCGAATATTAATTTCATTTAAAAGGAGCAGAAGAAGCAGGGTGAGAGCAGGGAAAGGTAAAGAGACTTTACCCCCTGCACAAAGGTCATGCCACGCACGTGACCGCTTCTAAAACGCGCCAAGGCTGTCTGAAGGGCCCTGGATCTCTTGCACTGTAGAGATAGACCAGGACTCTTAGCTGTATACCAGTGGTGAATGGGAGGTTTTTGCCAAGTCAAATTCATTTGAATGGATTCTGAATAGCTCAAGGAAGAGGAATTGGGGTTAGGGAGATCACAACCCTTACCAGCCAGCTCATCAGTTGCCTCGTTCCCAGGCGCACCAAACATGCGATGGTATCCACTGAAGACACACTTGTTTCCGCTGACCAAACCTAGCCAATTTGGACATAATATCTATACCGGTTCTGTCCGTAATCTTTGTCCAATTCTTCAAATATTGGATGGAGCTTCTGCTGTTTGTCAGGATTCAGATACTGTCTATATTCGAGTTGGGAGCAGGGATTTTTGAAGTTATTCCAATATATATATATATATATATATATATATATATATATATATATATGTAATAATTCCCAGTAATATAATCCTTTAAAATAACTTTTAACTACCAATGGTCCATCCCTTCTGGACCAACATTTCAGTAATAAGTTAACCCGCCGCCTAACGAGAGTATTTTAAACTACACCTATCCACCCACTCAGATCATGTGATTTGAGCGGCCTATAAATACCGAGATTCCTGGAGACCGCGCTCTCTTTTGCTTCTGTATTTTGTGTGCGTAAACATGTAGCCGGCTGCATTGTGTTTGTGTGTGCGTATATATTGTGTCGTCCCTGTAATGTTTTATGTGCTTAAGATGTGGAATAAACAGATTTGAATAATCACAGGACTGTCGTCAATTCCAGCCAAAGCAAACATCAATCGTAATTAATAGTAATCATATAAAGAATACCTTTCAACGACCACGTCTATTTCATATATATATATATGTGTGTGTGTGTGTGTGTGTGTTTCATTCAGGTTGAAACACATGTGACATTCAAGTTATTTTTCATTTCTTAAGTTAAAAAAGAATCAGAAAAAATTTAATTAAGAGATTTAAGTGTAGGAACAAAGAATGATATTTTACACTTAGGTTTTTGAACAATATTTTTCAAAAAAGGAAGAAAACTATTTCAACTAAAATTTGACTAATTTTATATAAAAAAAATGCAGAAAACTTAAAGTAAACAGATTAATAAAAATAAATATTATACTAAACAATAAATAAATAAAACCCAACATCATCGAGTCATTAGCTGCTTTGTTAATATCAACATTGTTGTTAAAAAACTTCATTTTCAACTTTAATCTCTATGATAAGCATACAATATTATAATCCTTTTTTGAACATAAGAGTTCATTATATTTCTTTCAAAATTTTCATATAGACATATCTCCGAATTTGCATAGACGATAGGTACCTTAGAAAACCGAGTAAGTCAAAGCTATAGGTGTTTATACGTCAAAAACAAACTACATTGTGCATAATTTAAACATTTCTTTCAATGTAAAATAAAGCTGTATATTTGTAATAAAGCTGTAACTGTATTGGTCAAGTTTGATCCACTTAAAAGTGGTTTCTTTTATCCATATCATCAAAGCATTTTCCATTGCAACATTTCTGTTGTAAGGAGTTGTACACATATTCCTGGGAGATCGAGCTGCTACTGTCTTTCCCATTGAATCTTCATTTGCTTTGTTGTCTTTATTATGAGTTCATACATGGAATAAAATTTAGCACGATCTGTTACTCTTTGCTCCTAATGTACGCACCCCTAACATTTTAATTTTCAATTCTTAATATATTTCGTTCTTTTTTTTAAAGAAATTACATGGTAAAATTATTAAATTTTTAATAAAATTTCAAACATGCTACAAAAATTATAACTACTTATTAGTAACCAGTAAATATGAAGGTTTAAGAAATTCTGTAAAACGGAAAATACAATGATGCCACCTTTCTGTAGCTAAATATTCACTGCACTGTTTCACAAAAACAGAAAGTTTGATAGTACGCATAAATGCGAAATTACCATTTTTAGAACGAAGTAAATAGAATTTAGTTAGAATGAAATTTAAAAGTGACTAGAAATATAAGCACTGATGTTACCAAGTGAAGGAAATAATTGAATATTAATTTATTAGACTCCTATATTTTAAAAACGAGGTAAAGTGAAAAGAGCATACTGGATTAGAGTCCAAAAACTCACATCTCTACTTACTCATAAGAGAAAAAGAGAGAATTTAAATATTTGTAATAGTAAAATAATTAAACATGGTAAAAATTAATATGACCTTACGTCAAATATTAGCAGGAAGTAAAGTCATTTTTTTTCCTTTTCTGTCTCAAATGGGCTGCATTTTGGCAGCTTAGCATTTGCAGACATGGCACTAAACTATTGTGATAACCACCGCTATCGGTCACTAACGTAATGAAGATTTTGTGAAGCAATCATTCGAAAAGCTTCAGCTTTTTGAATTTCTTATAATTTTCTTCATTACGAATTTAAAACACACGAATACCCCAAAAATTTAAATTGTCCATTCCTTCCTTTTATTTAAATCCAATCGAAACATATATCTGTTGTTGTGTCCTTCCCGCAGGGAAGGAATGAAAGTTGCCATTGCCTGTGAGACAGGTTGGACTTCTTAACAATAGACGGCGACACCATCTATCTCCACCTCCACAATTTTGGCATGGAACTGAAGGGGAGGGAAATATTCTCCAGCCCCCTGTACTCGTGGTTTCTGCTGCGACCGCCCACAAGACTTTCGGACCCACTGATTTAAGGAGCACATACTCCGTCTATACTCGGTGGTATTTAGTGGCATCGAAGTCAGGCCCTCGGGTCTGGAGTCCGATGCTCTAACCACTAGGCTACCCACAGCCCAAAATCAGTTCTCAAAGTCAGTTCAAAGTCATATATCAGTTGACAGATATATAACATTTAAATCATGTGATTATTACACGCAGATCATAATTTTTTAATGATAAAACAGACGCAAAAAACTGCGGCTGTGCCTGTCGAGTGGAGTGACTTAATAAATCCACAGATAGAACGCCGTACAAGTGGTGCACATCATATTATAGAGCACGTCCTGTAAAAGCCTTTTCGAAGTTATGGACATCATCTGCCGGTAAAGTTTGCATCCAGTTCCTTTGTTATGTTACCATACATTACACAATATAAATTATATTTAAAAATGGGTGTAAAACTAATTAGTCAATTATTGATGAGTTGCAGTATGTCAAGTACCTCATTGTTAAATAAATTTAATCTAATTATATACAGAAATCAACAGGAAAACACCCTTACGAATTTATAGCTCAGTTCTTATGATAAAATTAAAACTTCCGAAATTGGCTGCTTACAAACTGATAACATCATAGACAATTATTTTTTAATTTAATTTGAACTCTTTATCGAATTTAGAGCCAAATAAATAGTATTTCGGAAAACATGAAAATGTATTACAACATTTGCATTCGTATCTGAATGAAAATGTTGCAGAATATTAAACATTTTTTAGAAAAACTGTATTTAAAATAAAAAGGAAAAGATTCAACTGGTCGGTACGGATGAAAATGAAAAAAAAAATTATTTTATGTTCAGTTCTTACATTGAATTACTTCTAATTTTATAAAAATATGTGTTACTTATTATTTTTAAGAAATAATTTCTTCTTATATATACATTGATACTTAAAAATATTATAATTTATTTGTGTAACTAAAATATGTACTTAGATTTCGTAGTAATTCTTCTGAAAACATACATCATTTTTGAAAATTATACAACATCCAAATGCATTATATAATTTTATAACAGTTTTATAATTTTTTTTCACTCCGTTCATTTCAACTTAAATATCTTCTTATCGCAACACTTTCAGATGATAACGCTAACAAAAATATTGCAAGTAATTTTTTTTTTTACTTATAAAAATAAAAATAAAAATTATATACTGAGAAAAGAAGTTTACGAAAGTAGCCTGAGTTCATTACAATAGCTATAGACTAGGAAATAAAAATAAACAAAAGTATGTGAAAGCAAAAATGCAAAAAAGGATAAAATAAAAATTAAAATAATATAGGAAATGTTATAAATAGGAAAATAAATTATATAAAATATTCCTTATTACATTGAAAAAAAAATATTTCTGCAAGGAAGTTTGTTAGAAAATTTATGTAGACTTCAATATTATATTTCGAAAATTTATTTTGTATCATTGATATGAAGATAGATTTATATTTTTAAGATTATAATATTGTTGAATGACATTCAGGTACCTTAATTTTTTTTGTAATATGATAAATAGTTCACAGAGGATTTTAGGAGTTCTAGATGAGTTATGAGTACTGCAGAACAAAATATTCTGTTGATTAAATACAGTAGTAAAAATATTTGAAAATATTAAATTCAAAGAATTCATTGAGATTTATTCACTGATTTTAAGTGAAGAATATTGACATTCCACACGAAATATTAATTAGATTTATGGATTTAACTTCCATCATATATATACTGTCGACTTTATAGATAATTGGAAGTTCGAGGGACCAATAAAAAACTTCGAATTATCAAGAGAGTAAAAAAAAAAAAACTCCCAGAAGCACGAAGATAAATTTTTTTCGAACACATTTAAATTTGAAACTATGTAATAAAACAACAATTGCATATATGTATAAAATTATTTTAAAGTATTTTTAAAAAGTACATATTATACAGAATAAATACTTTACAGAAGTTAAAAATACTATACATACTGTACAGTATAAATACACACAGTACAGTACGTATTAAAATACGTACAGTATGTATTAAAATAATACATACTGTAAGTAATTTTTTTGATGAAAAAATCTTATCTTTTTTTTGTTCTTTTTTGTTTTATGACATTCAATCTAACTTAGTCAAAGATTTTTCTAGAATAAAATAAGCTCGTAGAACGTCCGCATCAACATGATTTTGAAGGGAAAAGTTGTGTAGTTCGTTTGGTAACACTTTTTACTTCAGTCAGAATTATCGGAGTCAACCCCGATGGTCATCAAAGGGACTACGTTACAGGGTGTGACGTAGTCACAAATGAGAAATCGCCCCTATTCATGCTGCGCTCTACAGCTGGACTGCACGTGACGTTGGCGTTATTGTGCTATGTCGGACAGCTGGACTGTCGGCACCGGTGTGACTGGTAAACACTATGGGCTGAGCATCACTGCATTATTTTTCGTCCATAGGCAGTGATTGTCCTTCTTGAAAGGCTGGCGCCTCGTCAGACGGCGGCGGGTGCATCAAAAGAGAAAAAGGCGGTGAGATAGTTCGAGTACTAGATGTCAGTCAAGCCCTTGTCGCCAGCGACCTCTGAGAGAGACCGGAGCCTTTGCTATCCCTGCACAAAGGGTGGACTTGCAAGACCAAGGTGCCGGGTGCAAAACCTTGAGGCCTGCCAATGGGGGTTGATGAAGGGCGTGGAGTGGACCCGCCCCTAGTGTTTAAAAGGGTCGACCCAAGAAAAAGGAATGGCCTCCCAATCGACTCCAGCGATAGACTCCGGATACAGGATTCGACGGTCGAAGGAAGAAGTGCGATCGAATCCCGAGAGGACTCCCACGATCGACCTCCGAGACGGAATCGACGGATTTAGGAAGAAAGCGCGAGGCGAGGGCCTCTCCTGATCGACTCCCACGATAGACTCCCGAGACAGGATCCGACGGACGAAGAAAGAAGTACGATCGACTCCCGAAAGGACTCCCCACGAGCGACCCCTGTGACAGCATCTGACGGACGAATAAAGAAACGCCGAGATAGACTCCCGAGATGAATGCCGAAATGGACTCCTGAGATAGTATCCGACGGGCGAATAAAGAATACGTGAAGAGTGGACACCAATGCAACTAACAGGCTAAATAGAACTAACACCTGAGACTGACCTTTTTCTCTTCATAGTGATCTTCTAAATGTTAAAAAAGTGAAATAAACCAATTTTTGATCACAAATAAAAGTATTTTTAATGATTAGCCTGGCGTCACAATACGCCACCGAGTTCCACGACGCCACAAGGGGTGACAAATAGAGACAATACAACACAAAGCATGTAAGCTCCAACCGGTTTGCTACAGGACTCTACATGATAGTGAGTGTTTGAATTGTCGAGAGTTTTACAAGATCACTTCGAATCATCGCGGATTCTATTCTGGCCAGCCACAGTTTTTACTTCAAAACTTTGAGTGAAACGTATTGTTTTAGTTCGAAATATGAAGAGTTTTCTAGGAGCAGAGCATATACTTCGAATTAGCGAGAGATTCGTATTATCGAAAGTTTGAATTAGCAATAGTCTACTGTGTGTCAAACATTTCCAAGCAAATATATTTTTACAGTTGCTGTGAGTTTTCAAAACCTGAATCATTTTTAGTGTCGAGAGTTTTATAAATTATTTATTTTATAAAGTTATTATTCTACGCCTAGGATAATATTTAAGATTTTTTTTATTTCATAATATTATTGTGAAAGTTTGATTTTTTATTTTTTACACCTGCATTTTACTATATTTTTTTATGTATGTTTGTGGATTCCTTGCAAGAAAAAGTAGGTTTTAAGGATACAAATATTTTAAAGCATTTGTTTTTTATAGAAAAAGGAAGATATATATATATTTATATATAAACATTGTTTTTGTATAATTAGTATTGTTTATAAAAAATAATTTGTTCATTTTTATTAAAAAAGTTTTTTTCAAAAATACATTAAATTTTTCTTTCCATTTAGCATTAAAAAATCAATGATGGTGAAAAAAAAAAATTAATACTTGTTTTTATTTTTCAGAAGTGTTTCAATTTCAATTATATTTTAATGCATAAAAAAAAAAAAAAAAAAAAAAAAATGCATGCGTTTTCATTAGTTTAAAGCAAATTAGTTTTTTGTAAATAAACTAATTATTTTCAACATATTAAGCAACTTTTTGTGAAAAAAAATTCTTTTTGAAAGAAATACTTGTATGCGCGCATGCAGCAAATAAATATATACAAGCGTGCATTTTTAATTACAACATAATAAAAAGAAAAAAAATATATTTAAAAAAATAATTCTAAACTCTAATAATAAAACTTAGATAATTAAAAGCATATACGCCGCTCAATTGACTGAAGTTTGCCCGAGTCTTAAAAGAGGTTAATCAGTTGAATTCTGCCATAAAAACATTATCAAATTGAAGAACACCATAAAAAGTATAATGTTAAGACTTAGCTTAATCAAACGCATTAAATTGTTTTAAAAACACAAAGCGCATTCAATTCATTTAAAAGTGAACCTCATTTGA
>BMAO01030142.1:101767-248038 GCA_019973975.1 Trichonephila clavata
AAAGTATGTTAAATATCGTTCTTATTTCAATGAACATATAAATAACTCTTAAAGCATTTCTTTTGTTTCAGATGTAAATCTAAGAGAAATATTTATTTAAATTGAGAGGTACTGTATGTACAATAGAGTGGCTAGTGGTTAGATCGGTGCTTCTCAAAGTTTCAATATCTACGACCCACAATTCAATCAAATTTTCATCGGCCCCCTTCCATACAATAACAATGTATTTAATTCAATAACACAATTTGACACTAAAGCTACACAATACGAATTTAACCTCTTAAGGGCCATAGGCTTATACAAATATCTCGCTCAGCCAAAGTGTTAATTGCCCTGAACATATATATATATATATGTATACGTCTTTTTGAAGTACGATCTTTTCTGCGCACTGCTATCCATAAAATTATTCCGAAGACTTTGGAATATAATTAAAGGACCATGACAGTGTTTGTGAAATATTTACTTATATATATATTTTAGAAGATGTGTTTTTATTTATTCCTTTTCTTCATCCCCCCTCCCCCTCCAATACATCACATACGCGCAGTGCCTAAGTGGAAAACGATGACTGATGACTTCGGATAGCAAATTACATAACTTTTAGTAGACAGTTATGGATTAATTATAAACCGTACAAATTATCAAGATAAGTGGGATTTTTTTGCATAATATTATATATATGAAAAGCCCATGGGGTCATTGGTAATTCTTAATGTTGCTCTAAATTTAGTATTGTATATATTATTTATTTAATATTATTAAATATTAAATAAATTTTAAATAATATTATATATTATTTAATATTATATATTTAATAATATTTTATGCGCAGTACTGACACATTTATAAGTGTATTATATCAGGTAAATGTGTTACTTATTTTTTTATTATGCGAGAATGTAATTTGCTTACTTTCAGAAAATTAATATTTTGTTTTTCTAAATCTTTTTTTTCGACTTTTCAGTCTGTTCAGGTCCCTCTTGTAGAGTTATCACGTCCTCTAGGGGTTGCCCCTTAGTTTGAGAAACTCTGGGTCAAATGTGGAAATGAAGTATTATAATCAGAAATTTCACAATGCGAAAAACACGTTCAGTTGTATTTTCACAAAAAAGTGAGAAAACAATTTTGTTTTGATTAAAGGATTTCAGATTGACATATAATTAATTTTCTATAATATAAATATCAAAAAAGGAATGATAATTGCTAAGTGAGTCGTACTATGTGCAATTTATATTGCAACATTTCATAATTCCAACTCTCTCTCACTCTTTTTTACCGCGAAATTTATTCCCATCCAAATTTTCCTTTCCGTCTTCCACTTAATCCTGCTCTGTAATTTCAACAATAGTTGTTTTTTTCTTTTAAATTGAATACTAAAAACTGTTAAATATACTTGATGTTCTTTTTTTTGTTTGTAATTATTTAGAATTTTTCTTCTCATCGCAATAAATGTTTAAATGTACTAAAATGCCTGTTCATTTATCGAAAATTGCTCTGACTTTTCACCATGAAAAAGATAAAATACCTGAACTTCCTTCCATTTTTGGCAGAAATTAATATAAAAATCCTTTTTTAAAATTGTGTACTTTATGTATGTATTATATAGCTTCTTTTCAGCATGGATAAGTTTTGAGATTCTAAAAAAATAATTTTCAATTCACATTAAAGAAACACTCTATATTCATTTAAAAAACAAGGCTTACTTGTACTGGGTGATTCAAAACTCATAATGCAATTATATTTCAATTTTTTTTTAATTATTAATTTTTTGTGTGTAAGAATAAGTTTAACTTATCCTTCTACTAGCCCCGCTTCAAAAAGCTCCATCGATAGGCTTGTGGCATATCTCAGAGGCGTATCACCTCATACTTACTTACATTTGAAGATGATTAAATCATTTTATTGTTGAGATTTGACATTAAAATATATTCGACATAAAATAATATTTAAAATACAATCAAAAATTGAGACATTTAAATGAAAAACAAAAAAAAAATAATGGTTAGTTATCATTGTGACACCATTGTTTACATTTTAATATGCCGTGCTGCAGTTTTCACAAATCACCTTACAATGTTCAAGATATACATGGATTTTTTGTATAATACATTGCTTAATGTTAGAAATCTTGTCTTGATGTCCTCGCAAAAAGGAACAGTACTTTCTTTTCCAAGTTCCTGTTGATATTTTTCTTAGTTTTTTTTTCTTGAATGGAGCGTTATGTATCAGATATTTCGTCAAACCTGAGTCAAAATGAACGAGGCATGTGAATGTTACACGCGGACCCTCTTCGCCGATGCTCTTTCAAAAGTTTGTGACCTAGATTTTTCTTAGATATGTGGACGAGAATTTGAGTGATTTTGATTCCTGTACAGATATTTTGGAAGTTTATTCCATCTGTATTGAGGATTGATAAAAATACAGTCAATGGCCAGGCGCGTGGCATTCCTCAGATGTGTCTCCACTCCCAGTAAAAAAGAAAAAAAAACCCTATCATACAATACAGAAGTTACAAAACACTCGTTTCGAATTATTTTCATATAAAACTGAAAACTACGCTATTTTAAAAGAAAAAAAAATGAAATTAAAGAAACAGTACACAAAGTCGTAAGAACTGACGTTGTTGGGCGCGCTGCATATATCAGATTCAACGGCCCTGGCCGCTCGAAATATGAATAAATCACCCTCGTCCAAGACGCTGAGTCCTAGGATGAGTGATGAAACGCAGATAGAAGGAGGGATATGTTCAAACTCACCGTGTAGACGGGACACCGAAACTATTTTTGCTATGCATCTGAGAGATTCATAGATGAGTGTCCCTTATTAACGAAAAACTCACTCTATGAGGAATTTGAATAGATATTAGATTTCTGAATAAAATTCGTAAATGTTATCCCACACCTTTAATTAAACATTTAAAAGAAATAGAGTATGAGAAACAAAATGTCCATTAATAGTCATTGTTTTCTCTTATATATACATTAGCAAATTAAAATTTTTATTTCTGCTTAACTCAATTGATTTCCCTTTTAAATGAAAATACATAAATAACAATTATTTTACTTGTGTATACTTAATGTAATAATTATCACGTTTAGTCAAAGACCATATTTTCATTTTTCACCATTACTGACAAGAAAACTTTCTGGCGTCCATTAATTTTTACCGAGAGTATTTATTAAGGCACTTTTACAAGATTCGGAGTGAAAAAGGACGCCTTGGCGAGAAACTAATGGAATGTCCCGTGGCGTTACAATTACGCTCCGAGGAGCAGATTAGCGTGATGGAGTGAAGCTGCTTTCACCAAGGCCGAAACGTTAAGATAACAGAAAGTGGGGAGGTCACCGAGAAATAATGTGATTCATAGCTTAATTTTAAGGCAGGCCTTACAGATGTTGTGCTCGTGGATAAAAGTTTGTAATATTGTTCTAACAACGAAAATGGTTCACAATAGACCTATCAACAAAATAAAGTAATTCTACGTTATTTATACATAGTTACAATACTTCTGGTCTGCCTCATACTCGATTAATACTTCTCTTTGATAAATGATCAAGAATATGTGTAAAAACAAAATATTTTTCAAGCTTCAGATTTTCAACAATATATTTACAACCAAAGAAATGCAGAAAGTATTTTAATGACTTTAAAACTTTATATGCAGAGCGCTTAAATTCAAAATCTCGAGATTTTATTCATAAGTCTACATGAACCATTTATAAAATAAATTGAAAAAGAAATACTAAGTTTTTTTTAAATTGTGTCATAATACAATCACAAATTATATATACATACTAGCTGTTACCCGCCCGCTTCGCTGGGTATTTCATGATGTTTTATAAATTTTTACTGCTTATATATATGTGTATAAATTATTGATATCTAAGTCCTAGCATTAAGAATTCGATTGTATTGAAAAATATACTTATACCTTTAACTGTCGCAAGAAAAAGGCAGAACTCATCTAATTTGTATTTTCTAAAATTCTCTAAAATTGAAGTATAGGATGATATTTGCTCTTTCGTAACCCAAAAACCAAGTGGATTCCCGCAAAACCAATTTTCGGTGGCTCTCTACTCCGTAAATTGAACATGCAAGCCAAATTTCAAGTCTAAATCTAACAGAAAAAAAGAAGTTTTACTATCAATATCCCCGTAATCCCGTTGAGAGCCGTTTTCCAATATAACCAACCGCTCTTAGAAGATTTCAATTCAACAAATGAAAAATGCAAACCAAATTTCATTATTATAGTCCTTGTAGCTCGAAAAAAGTAATTTTTTTTGTCAATACGTCCCAGTAACCCCCTGCACCCCCCCCCTAAGAACTTGATTAGCTTAAAATACATTCTTAGTGGATCTCTATTCAACAAAAGAAACATGCTTAACAAATTTCAAGTATATGGGTCTAACAATTAAAAACATTAATTTTTTTCTGTAACTCCTCTTGACCCTCGCAAACATCCTTAGGGGTCAATTTTCGTTTTACTCTTTGTTAGAGGAACTCTATTCCATGAAAGGAACATGCCTACCAATTTTTAAGCAGGATGATCAAGTAGTTTAAAAATGGAAATATTTATTGATTACGCCTCTTAATCTTCCGAAATTAAACTTGGTAGTTGATATTCGCGAAACCTAATTTTGTAGCGGTTCTCTACTTTACGAAAGGAATCTGCTTATCAAATTTCAAGACTGTACGTCTAACAGTTTAAAAATGGGGATAATTGTCTATAACGCCACTTGAGCCCCCGAAACGCCACTTCTGAGTCTGTTTTCACAAAACCCATTTTGTAGGGGAATTGCACTCTATGAAAGGAATATGCTTAGCAAAATTTGAAGACTGTGCGCTCCAATTAATTAAAAATGCAAAAAAATTATCAGTAACGCCCCTTGAACCCCGCAACACCACCTAGGGGTCGATTTTCACAAAACACATTTTGCAGTGTATTTCTATCCTATGAGAGGAATCTGCTAACCAAATTTCAAGACTGTGAGTCTAATAGTTTAAGAAAAGAAATAATTATTTATATCTGCCCTTAACCCCCGCAACACCCCTTGGGGGTCAATTTTCTCCAAACCCGTTTTGTAGCGGATATTTACTCCATGAAAGAAACATTTCTACCAATTTTCAAGCAGCTAGTTCAAGTAGTTTAAAAATGACAATATTTATCTATTACGCCACTTATACCCCGCAACGCCACTTAGAAGTCTGTTTTCACAAAACCTTCTTACAGTTGACTCTATTAAATAAATCTATTTATCAAATATAAAGACTGTACGTCTAATAGTTTAAAAATGGAAATAATTATCTGTAACGCCCCTTAAGTCCCGAAACGCCACTTGGGGCAATTTTAGCGAAACCCATTTTGTAGCGTATCTCTACCCTATGAGAGGAATCTGCTTACTAAGTTTCAAGAC
The DNA here is from genome assembly GCA_019973975.1 of Trichonephila clavata. Taxonomy (NCBI): domain Eukaryota; kingdom Metazoa; phylum Arthropoda; class Arachnida; order Araneae; family Nephilidae; genus Trichonephila; species Trichonephila clavata. The sequence continues at coordinate 107,185 of BMAO01030142.1, forward strand.
TGTACGTCTAATAACTTAAAATCGGAATTTATAACGCCCCTTAAACCCCCACCCCCGCAACTCCCCATGGGGGTCAATTTCCCCCAAACCTGTTTTGTAGCGGATATTTACTCCATGAAAGAAACATTCCTAGCAATTTTCAAGCAGGTAGGTAAAGTAGTTTAAAAACGAAAATATTTATTACGCCACTTAATCCCCTGAAACGCCACTTAGAGGACTGTTTTCACAAACTTTCTTATAGCTGATCTCTACTCTATGAAAGAAATCTATTTATCAAATATAAAGACTGCGTCTAATAGTTTAAAAATGGAAATAATTATCTATAACGCCCCTTAAGTCCCGCAACGCCACTTGGGGGGCAATTTCCACGAAACCCATTTTGTAGCGTATCTCTACCCTATGAATAGGAATCTGCTTACTAATTTTCAAGACTACGTCTAGTAACTTAAAAATCGGAATTTATAACGCCCCTTAAACCCCCCGCTCCCGCAACACCCCTTGTGGGTCAATTTTCCCAAAACCCATTTTGTAGCGGATATTTACTCCAGGAAAGAAACTTACCTACCAATTTTCAAGCAGGTAGGTGAAGTAGTTTAAAAACGGATATATTTATCTATTACGCCCCTTAATCCCCTACAACGCCACTTAGAAGTCTGTTTTCACAAAACCTGTTTTGTAACTGATCATTATTCTACGAAAGGAATCTATTTATCAAATTTAAAAACAGTGCGTCAAATAGATTAAAAATTGAAATAATATTCTATAACGCCCCCTAAGCCCCTGCAACGCCACTTGGGGGTCTATTTTCAGCAAACTCATTTTGTAGCGGATCTCTACTCTCTGAAAGGAATCTGCTTACCCAATTTCAAGATTGTACATCAAGTAGTTTAAACATGGAAGCAATTATTTATAACGCCCCTTAACCCCCTTAACGCCCCTTGCGTTTTGAATTTCGGAAAATCCGTTCTTAGCTGACGTCTACTCTATGAAAGGAACATGTCTACCAAATTTCAAGTCTGTAGGTTGAATAGTTCCGGAGATATCGTGATTAGTCAGTCAGTGAGTCGCTTTCCTCCTTTATATATACATATGTAAAGTAACACTAATTTATAGCTTTTACTGAATCCTACTCAAATGTTTTTCATAAGGCTGTTTATTTCCATAAATTTTAATTTTGATATAATCTATCTTTAAATTATTTTTAGCTTGTTTATATGTTTATAATTATGCTCATGCACCTCACAGCCCAAGGTCACATATACCGAGATGGATAGAGTAGGCCTTGGTCCTCATGGGCTGTAGCGCTACTGAGTTTAGTTTAGTTTATATGTTTATAACTCAGATAAAAAATGTTTATCTTAGATCAAATAAAATCTATATGCTTCTATATATGAACGAAAAATTAAAAACAAAAAGTCATTGACACACACACACACAAACCTGCTTTCACCACAATACAACGTAATATTCTTAGAATATTGCTACATTGGAAAATGCTGGTATATTTTTGTACATAAGAGCCACAATTTGGCACACTTTCTTAAAAAAGAATCTCGAATTTATTTCTTTGCAAATTTTTGAATTTATATTAAATAGAAAAATTATAAATGTATTTTTGTCTATTAAATCAATGGGCCAGACAAAGAAATTGATAAGGAGAATAATTTTAATATCCCGTGATTTTATATAACCCTTTAATGTGCATACAAACCAGTTTTGTCTTTTTTTTTCTTGTAATTATTTTCAATACAAATCTAAATAGTGCAGTGATATGCTTCTTGAAATTGATAGGTGTTGGGTCCTTGATTTGTAGTTCTATAAAAGTCAAAATAGTCAAAGGCATGCATCAAATTTATGGGTAAAGGCATCCCGTATACGAGGGTTGAAAATAAGGAATGGGGTTCTGTTTGAATTGCCAACTTTCCTATTTGACATTCTTCCTAAATTTAAAGACATGTCAAACGGGTATTTTGAAACGGTCAATACGAAGCAACTCAATAGGCACTGTTGAAGCGTTGGCTGCAGTGCTAACATATCCTACAGTAAAACTGATTTGACGCAAATAGTTGGCGAAAAAATCATTTTGTACGTGTACAGGCGTATTTTTCCCTACAGTGCTTTCTTTTTGACAAGGAAAGCCAGTGTTAGAAAGTTCTATTTGCGTGAAACGAAAACTAATTTTCTCGTGATTTTTATTCAAGCATTTCACTTTTTTTAATTTGAAAAAAAATCTTCTCAAAAAATAAAAAACTTTTTGTAGGAATATAAAAGTTTTGATAAGAAATGGAAGTTTTATTACTTTTTCACACTTTAAAATAAAATATATATTTTGCATTATATGAGTATACCTAAACAATCAACTCAAAGAAAAATTTACAAAAAAATTACTCTTAAACGTGGTTCATTCTGTACAAAACGTATACGAACAAAATTTCAATTTTGATGTGTTACTTAGGTATTCATTTTTGAAATGACCTTCAGGAAGACATATTTTAATTTTTCAAAAAAGTTGAGAATTTTATCTTTATCTTTAGTTATTATATGGAATGGCTTAAAAACAGTGATTGTATTCACATAAGGAACTATAAGTTTTGAAATAAAACAGTCATTAATAAATCTGAGGGTTAAAACTCTTCTTTTATTACACAGAACATACACAAAAATTTCAGTTAATTATTCTTAAACCTTTTGAGTAATTGCTGTCCCAGTTTAAGTTTTTCGAAAAAAAAAAACACATTTCGAGTAAAACGCATTTTAAGTCATTTTTAAAATTATGGCATCTGCTTTTACTAAACACTTGTATTTTTTGTGCTAGTGAATAGAAAATAAAAAAACTTGATACTTTTAAAAAGCTAATAAACGGACTATAAAATAAAATATTAAAAAAAAAAGAATTTCAATTTTTCCAAATATTTACGATTTTATGGTTATTGGATACCTTAATAAAGAAATATTTTGTATTTTAAATATCTAGCTTTGATACTTCCGTACACTCTTTTTATCCAACCTGTCCAAAATGTGTGACATAAAAAAATTGGCTCGCAAAATATTGTAAACCTTGGGTCTTAATCTAAAGTCCATGAAACACTGGGGGCCCCCAGTGCCTTTTAAAGGTTCGGTGAAGGGGTGTCATTTAATGTTAATATTTTGTTTTTTTTTACAGGCTCTGAAATTTCTCGTGTAAAAATTGAAAGATATGCCATTTTAAACTAGACTACTAAATTACCTTCCATGAAAAAACCCTATTAGAAAAAGAATTTTAATTAAATTTTTTTGCCATTTGCTACTTTATAACCTTTACTACAACGTAATATTTTTTTTAATTGGATGTTTTCTGTTTTCTAAAAGACAAAATAAGTGATAAAGAGTCTGTATAAGTAGAAATATTTGCATTATTGAAGAATCTTTAACTCAGCCATGTGTTGGGAGTCAAGGAGAGTGGTTCAAAATCACAAACATGGGGGGAGGGGGTGCAGTGTCAGGCGTAGCGATCGGAAGTTTAAGAACCATTGGTCTAGAGCAATATTTATTTAACTCAAAATATACGTTTATCAAACTTCGGCTAATACTATTTAAAATATTGATGTGAAAATACGCTTAGAAGGCAAATTCTAGATTTTGAATTTTTATTCATAGCACCGATTTTTGATTAATTAATTAAAGATGCACTGTAAGAATTGAAAGACCATTGAGATGTTTAAATAAAAGTAAAAACAAACAACAGCGTGAAATAAGGTTAACATATTTTCTATCTCTGAAATCAAAATTATATATATACAGGTTGTTCCAGAATTATTGGGACAAACTTTGAGGGGAGGTAGGGAGCATTACGAGGATTCAGATTTTCACTGGGCAACATGGTTGGGAATTTGAAGGGAATCTAGTATGACAGGTGCAAGAAACGAAGACACAGACACAAGGCTGAGATCATCTGAAATATTTATTGGTCAAAACTATCATACTGAGAGTTCGAGTCTCTCGAGTCCAGCCCTCACTAAGCCTGTTACCTCGTAATGATTCACATTCACACAAATTGTGACATTCGGAGGTCAGGTTTATCTCTCTCTGGGTTCCTTTCGCGATACAACCTTTCTGTTCCTCGTGCATTTCCTTCTGCCAATTCGTAAATAAAGTACATATCTGCCAGATCGGTGTTCGTAAAATATTTTTTAGTGTATATTTTTTTGGGATGACCGCCCAAATGACTTCGGTGATATGTAGGTCTGTTTCCTCTAATTATCTTGGTAATAACGCCATCTTACGCCGAACGTTGCCGTTTCCGACCATGGATTACTATGCAAATCCGAATCATTTTGCTATTTGTTACCTTCCCATAAATCTTGTCCCAATAATCCTTGGATAGCCTGTTTATGTATGTGTTTGTGTCTACTTTTTTCCCCTGAAACTTTTTAATTTGTGAAGTATCATCTGTTCCGCAAAGTAACACCGAAAATTTATGTTCTCTTGCGAAAAAACTTACGTATTGAATAACCTTTATCATAAATTGAAAAGGGAGCAATTGTTTTTCAAAATAAAAATAAAATCAGGTAATCATTCACAAGACGAGCTCTTTTAAATGGATATTAATTAGGAATGAGAAAAATGCATTTCTTTGAGAGTTTCAAAGAAACCTTTGGAAATTTCTTACTGCATATATAAGTTTCACTTAGAAATCAAGGGTTATTTAAGAATTATCAAGATATACAGTAATTTAAGATATTTGAAACTTACAATATAAACGTTCTCTTGTTATCTCAGTAAACTGACAATAATTCCTCCTCAAACTATGTTCCAAATGTAATTCAATCTTTAAACTAAGTTGCTTCTAATTTAATGCTGCCTAATATAGGTACATCTTTTATGCTGTTACATCATCTGAGCCAATTACTAGAATGATTTCTCTATAAGTGTTTATCAGGAAACTTAGAATCGCTTTAGGAATCATCGACAAGGCGGCGAAGACATCATTAAAAGCAACGTATAAGATGAATTATGTCTTCATTAGAAACCAGCACGTATTTGTAAGTAGCAACCAATTAATTATTCTGGGAGAGCTAATTGATTTCAGGAGAAGGTTCCCTGTTAACAAGAGTATTTCCCTGTTTAAAGTACACAATATCGATTACTAAACATCCTACCAGTTTTCTAATCAGGATACATGAAGAATGATTCATGTTTTAAACCTAAAAATTGGAATCAATTGATAGAAGGCTTAGTATGTGATACATACGGAATGCGAAACATTTGTGCTGAAGACTGACGTATGTTTAATTAAATTTGAATTAAATTAAAAAAGTGGTATTGCATTAAGCTTTCGATTTCTCTTGTTCTATGTTCGACAATCTCGAATAGTATTCTAAGGAGAATAAGTTTAAGAGCTTACCCTGTTTGATGCAAAAAGTATTATTTTGTAAGTATTTTAACTGTGTGATTCTTAGAGTTGAAGAAATCCTCTTTCACTCCAGAGAATGAGTAATAGAATTGAACGATTCTATAGGCCTAATAAGACAATGCTAAACAGTGAATGAAGCTGGCTAATGGAAGTACATGATACCTTTCAGAGTCTTTAGAGACCTGTAGCGTATGGAGAAAAAAAATAAGAGATTAATTGCATTCGCTTTTTCTTTCTTCGTGTACCTGTATAAAAAGAAGATAAACTTTGTTTATCTGTTTGTGAAAACCAGTTTAACGTCTCCCTGGTGGACTCTGATGTAAGAGTTGAAAAGTAAGCTATTTGTTTCACATTTCATTTTTAAATCCACACAGATTGTTTGTGATTACATTTAAATTATTATGCGAAGCAGAGTTATTTCTAACACTCAAAACCAATAGTTTTAAATGAAAAACCATTAAAACTTTGAAGAAAATTGCTATCACCGAAAAAAGTAAATATGGTAAAAGCGAGATTCCAAAGATAATAAGATTAGATTTTACAAAAAATTAGAGAAATAAATTATATATATATATATTCCGACATAATATTATTTTTACTATAAGTAGTTGGTTAAATAGAGGAAAACATTATTTATTAAGACTTAATACTTTAAGCGTTTAATTCACACACAGTTGAAAGGTAAATCATGTTGTTCATACTTTAGATAATCTGCAAAAATAAATAAAAAAATTCCGGTATGTCTTATCAATTTTAAAAATAACATCCAAATATTTTATTAAATCTATATCAAGTCATGTTACTGTCAAGAAAGAATATGTCAATTTCCAACAAGATTCTAAACTAGTTTGGGAATGGCTAAATAAACTTTTAATTTTTAATTGAAACTGGTTTTTTAATGCAAACAATAATACCTTTTTCAAAACGGCAGCTAAGTTTAATGAGATACACTTAAGATTAATTTATATTTAATGAGTTCGTTAGAAATATCTTTCCTTTTCATTTCCTTAATGTTAATGAACAATAAGTAAGAAGTGTATTAAATACGCATTTGCTTAAGGAACAATTAACTAATTTTTTATTTACTTACGTTACATTGATTTTTTTTTGCTGTAAATAGTCTATAGACAATTTTAATTGTTTTTTATTGATATTAAATCATTATATGTAATTGCTTTACAGTATTTTTAAAATAAGATGCCTTTAAGGCGTAATTATATCATTGATGTAAAAATGGTTCAACTTATTTTTGCTGGAATGTAGAAAACACGTTTACAATATCCTTAAATCAATGTACAGAAAAGTAAGATGATTTAATCAGCAAAATGTCTTTTGAGAATATTTAATGACACAAAAAGGGGACATAACAGGACCAATTATTTACAGTTTGGCATAAAAATTAGCTTAAAAGTGGTAAGAGATCCACTGATCTTTTTATATCACATCTGATTACAACGTTAACGCTTGATGGCAGAAAATCAACTGGCTTAAAAAGAAAAAGATCCAGTCAAGCTCCAATTTTCAGTGACAATTGACAGTCAGACCCCTATTCGGGTGATGTTATTGGTATTGCCAATGAATATGGGTTAAACAACGCAATAGATTGGGTTAATCCACATTTATATACATATATTCACATTAATTTTGGATTTACATCAGAATGTTTAGTGGTACACTGCATTTAAATTAAAAGTAAATTAAAAGTAATCGAAGCGAATTTTTAAAATTTTTCACCACTAATGTCTAGTTTAGAAAACTATTCAAGAACGGGCAAATATCATATGCTCCCAGATTCAAGCAGTGTTATTAGCATGTTCGTTTGCAAACTGACCATTCATTTGTCAAGGCATGTGTAATTACTTTGAAATATGAGCAATTCAATGATTGTCTCCGCCGTAATCATTCGTTAAAATGAAGTGCACCGACTGATTATATCCAGCCTTATTAATCATTCCCTTAGCGACCGTTTATAAAGGGAGGTATTTTCATTTGCATTGTTTCACGAATATCGCTTGGATCAGTGTTGTTCAGTCTTTTCAAAATGAATATTACTTAAAAAAGGAAAAAAAAGTTCACAGTATTCTTTTTTTTATTTTCCTTCCCGTTTTTCTTAATATTTTTGAATGATAAAATATATTGTGAGAAATATTAAGGGGACTCAGTACGATTCAAATGACAAAAATCACTCAAAAAATCAAATCTAATTTTCTTTAGCCAATATTATTCTTTATGTATTTTTCTATAACCTCACAAAATTTGAATGCTCGAAACTTAAGAAACGTAAAATTATATGATTGTTTTTATGTTCGTTTTTATTCACATCCCTATGGAAAATCAAAACTTTAAGCATACTTATCTGAGAAATATAAAATAACGTGTTTGTCTTCATTTAAAATGCTACGGCTTTTTTTCTGTTGTGCCCAATACTTGGAATTTTTTTTCACTTGTTGCTAATAGTACAGGGAACAAAAGTTTTTTTTTGGTATGCATTTTTGAATCAAAGCAATACTTGTTTTTTTCTTTTAAAAATAGCTGAACTCAGAATTTATAAATTGTTTAAGGAATTTTCAATAAGCATTCATAAAAAGACGTATTGTAGAAATACCAATTATGTTGTCGCAAATCCCATACCAACTTTTATTATACATGGTTTGAAAAACTTGTAAATCAAATTTCATGCATGTACGTAAATTTTTGTAGAAGTAGCATTTTAAAGTCACTTCAAAAGTTTTGAGTTTTTTCCTTAAAAAATTAAATGGCTAGCTTTTTATGAAATGTTGAGTAAAAAATAAGTTTACGTAGTATACACACATAGGAGGCAACCAAAAAAAAATTTTGAAAATCCTTAAATTAAAATTTTTTGCTTAAATCATACAATGTCTCCTTAATATAGTTAAAATTAATAATTTCTTAGGTAATTAATGTACTATAATCCTTATGTTACAAATTGAGTTAATTTCTTTACAAAATGAAACAAACTACAAAGAGCATACAATAAAAAAATCTTGGAAATACAAAAAAAAGTGATTATAAATTTTAAAAATTGAATGCACATTTCATTCTGGTGACCAGAATTTAGCCCACAGTCTAACTATTCATACATGTTATGGAATAAATCTTAATTTGTTTTCATTTTCAGTCCCTTATTATTATTCTATTAATAATTTTTCTCTGTTTCAAGTAGTCTCCTTAATTTAGTTTATAAAACTAACTATGTAAGGTTATTCGAAAAACGTTACGAAAATATTCATACGTTTAGAATTGTTAACAAATTCGAAGATCTAATGAAAATATTATCTACATATATTTTTAAAACTTATAAATATTTAAAAATACCACAAATTAAATTTTAAACATACGTATGGAATGATTTCTTGGAAACACAAACAGTAGTTAAGTGTAAATTTTGAATTCTGAAGTTGGTTGTTAAATATTTAAAAAAGAGATGCCAACTCAGTTTAGAGGTGGCATAACCACCTAATAAGCTCAAAGTTGTAGGTTCGGTCCTGGCAAGAGTCGATGGATTTTCTGGATGTGAAAATTTTAAGCACGCACTTCATATGATTATGTGGCATGTAAAATATCTCTTGAGTATCAATTTGTCTCTAGTACTTACGGGAAATTTAATTCATGGCAATATTTAGTATTTGACGAGAGCATGATTTGAATAAATTCAAGCGTCGAAATTTGGTTCTAGGTGCTGCTACCTTTGAGGGCTTGCCGTGTCTGGAAAGTCTTGACAACTAAAATTGCAGAACATTGGATAAAAAGAAATATTACAAATTATATATTTCTATTACATCACTTTAGCTGTGTTGATAAATACAAATATGATTCAATTCCTTTAGGCGATTTTTACAAATCACACAGCTCACAATAATATATATGTGTAATGATTTACTTCTAATAAGAATATTCAAGTGTTTATTACAATAAAACGATGCATGTATGTTAGTAAGTAATCAGTGAAGCAATTTATCCCTGCTATAGGGTATTAGTTAAGTTCAATAAAGTGTTTGCTTCTAACGAGTTTTGCTACGTTGATATTCCAGAAGACATAACACAACTAATTTCCTATAAAATATTATGTTAGTTTATCTTTCATTTTTAGAGTTCCCATTTAAGTCCTTCATGTCCTATTCACCATTTTTGAAATAAAAAATATAGTGAAAAATGATTGTTTCTTTATACTAAAAAGTTTATACATTACTTTATCGGACCATTTATATTGGTATGGTGTGGAAGTTTGGAGATGTGGAGTCCTTCAGCTTTGGAGTCATCCTCATTATTTGATCGTGGCTCAAAATTATGCGATTCGTCAATAATAGCTCTCGTGTTGCTTAAAAGTTCTGCGTTAGTTAAAGTCCAATCAAATGAAATGTACCGATTATATTCTTTCCAAATCGTAAAAATTTAATACTTAACCTTTCGAGTATGAAGAAATTTAAATATAATCATGAAAAGGAAGTTAAATAGAAAGGTACACAACATCTCACCGTATTAAAAAAATAGAATTGTTAAAAATATTGATTAAAATTTTGATTAGAATTCATAGAAAGCTTGTGGTTTCGTTTTTTTTACAATGTTGCTTACAATTTTTAAAGCTGTTAAGTCATAAATCGCACTACAACGGGTATTTCCTCCTTTTTGTCAATAGTCTTTTTTAGTAGGCATATTAAGAAAGTTTCCGAGTATTTTAGATAAATCTTATCTTAAGGTATCCAACTACCCTAAAATTGTGAATTTTGCAAAAAACTGACAATTCTTTTTACGAATTTTTTAATGTTCCTCTAAGCTCAAAATAAACCCTTAAGGCATCCGACTACCTTAAATCTGTGAATTTTGCCAAAAACTAACAAATGTTTTATGATTTTATTTTATAGGCCAACTTATATTACCTTTATAAAAATACCAAGTTTATTATTTTCCGAAAATATCTCTTATCACTTCAAAAATGAATAATATAGCAACACATTAGAATGAAAAAATTGGAAATTTGTTCCTAAATCTTTGGTACAAAATGGACCACGTGTATGCTATTTTTTGTCAATTTTTACCTATTTTTTCCCATTTTAGTAATAATAATTTTTTTTCTATTCTTAATTTTAGTATATTTTTCTTAAAATGTACTAAACAAATATATAAAAATAACAAAAAAATCGCCATATCTCCATTTTCTTAGAAAAAAGTTGTGGCAACCAGTCGAATACCTTAAGGTATGTCAACTGTAATAAAGTACTAATCAAATTATATTTACTATTTCTATTATACTTTGAATGCAAATATAACTGCAATTCTATCCAACAGTTACGAATGAATGGAGTTGATTTTGTGAGGATTTTTTTCTGCGCGTTTTATTGCTATAACATAAGCTTAAGACTTAGCCTCGACAACTGTTCTAAATACGCAAACATTAAAAAATTCACAATTAAATATAAATCATCGAGATTATTACAATACTGCTTGAATATTTTGTATATTATTTCAGTGAAATTAATGATTAATTAATTATTCAAAGTAACTAATTTTTCAATAATTTCTTTCATATAAATAAAACTAAACAAGAAGTATGATAAATAATAAACAATTTTGATAGAAATTTTAATAATTTTTCTGTACAAAAAAATAAATGAATAAACTTTACTTGTATAATTTACAATGTAGAAGACAATAACATAAAAAAAATTATTCTGTGACAGAATTCTTGATGCATATATAAATAAATGGCTAAGAAATCAATAGTTTTCTCTAATAAACTATTATTTAAATAAGCTGCAAATATATAATTAATGTTCTTTTATTTTCCGAAATGATTGTTGGTTTTACCCAATTTCATCAATCAAACCCATTAACTTATCTTTGACAGAAATAAACATCGGCTACTGTGATAAATGCTAGCACAAAACTATCTTCTAAAACAGCATCATTAATAAATATATTTTAAACTAAGTAAAAGTAAGTGGCTGTGGCACATTTTGTCGATAACATAACTTCCCGGAATTGGTTAAAGTTATAGTTGCCGAAACAAAAGGAAATAATGGAAACATTTGACAAATTGAAAAACCAATTGTTCATTTATCAAGACAAACATACTGAAAGGTTTCCATTAATCGATTAAACCGCTCATTAATTTTATCATTTGTTGAATAAAATCTAAAGCATTTATTTAATATGTATATTTTACTAGATCATTTCTTGTCAGTCTAAATTTTTTTGAATTTTTCAAGCGTGTTGTTATGATATGTATACAAATTATAAGATCTCATATTGTAATTTGTTTTTGCTGTTGCATAGTAGTATACCATAAAAGATAAACTATGGAATTTGATATAACTTTCCATGGGACTTTGAATATATCAAAAGTATTATGTATGTTTATATATAGAGGCAATAAAGATTTGTATTTTTAAACAAATATGGGTGAAACTATTAGCAAAGTATTACATTATCTTTCGACTGAAAACTAAATTACTTTTCTACTATCGTAAAATGTTTTAAAATGAACTATACGATTTTTTTTTGGTAAATTATTCTAAATAAGTTCAGATATATTGCCGTATAAATATGAACATAATAAGTATAATATAATTATTTAAAATAAAAACAAATCTGATATGTCATATCGAGCACCCTTCTGAATTTTTCACTCACTGAGTTACTCTTTAATCGCTCTCGCGGGATATGTCTTGGAATCTGCATCCAAAAGCATTTTCTTTGTTATTTTTTTTATTACGAATATAATCAATCGGTAATAAAATCATATTTTCTTAACTATAAATTTTGTTGTACTTACGAGACATAAACAAATATAATTTAGCTATAGTTTAGTGAAACTTAACAACGGAGTTCCTCTTATTTTATCTTGAAGCAAATGGCCTTAGACAATATCACACTAGTTGTGTAATGAAATATATCCATAATAGCTTTTAGTTAAGTATAATAAGAGAAGATAAAAACAATGAATATATTAATTTTGCATTTTTTCAAAAACTAATACATTTACTTAAAAAAGAATAATTATTAAAATCAGATCTGGAAATTTTTATATCTTTGTTTCTAGATTGTATAACAGTATATATTCCCAAAATATTTACATTTATTTGAGTTAAGTTTATTTATTGACAATCAAAATTGAAATCTGTGGAAGATCTGTAAGTAATTTATTACCTTATTAACTTATATTTTTAAATTTCTAAAGATTCGCTGCTCCATGCTATTTTTAACACCGCCCCCCCCCCAAAGTCAGGGGTTTCTTTATTTTAACTTCCGTTTCAAATTAAATCTTTTAAAGGTACATTTGAAAAAAAAATTATCTTTCCGTAATTTAAACAAGTTGGAAAAAGATCAAAAATGCTTATTTCTTTCATTAACCTTATGGCGTTAATTTGTTTCGTAAGCGTTAGTTAATCAACTGCGAAATGCTATCGGAATGTACAAGGAAAAAGAAAGAAAAAAACCAAGTGGAAAGTCATTTAATTCATTTTCCGCCACAAAGGTAAAAATATTACTCCTGATAAATGTAATTTATTTCTTGATTTCGTTTTGAATCGAATAAATGCAATGAACACAGGAGAGTTTTCTTTTTACCAAGCGAAATCTAATTTCCTAAGTTAACTCTTTCGGTTGCTTCCTGGCTTGATTCCAAAAGTGGGGAAAATAAAAATCATCCTGAACTGGGAAAGTTTTACCTTTAGCGAAATTTGTCTGCAGGGAACCATTGCATTCGTTTTGCTAGTGTAATTGAAGTTTAATTTGCTATTCAATGAAATTGCTTAAAATACTTTCTTCATAAAGAAGGCCTAACACCATACAATCTGAATAACAATATTAAAATTTTTAAACATGACCTACTTTATTAAAGTATGAACAGAAGTTCTTATATCACCGGCATAATTATTGTTAGTTAAAATTACAGGGGAGATTTAAAAATGAATAGTTAAAGGAGTCGAAACGAATCAGTAGTATGATATTGAAGTTTCCTAATTAACATCGTAGGTATACTTATATTGTTTGACTAATTCGTTAGTTAGTGTCACACTCATAAACAACAAGAGGGAGTTCGGTTCCGGGACTGTTAATTTTGATTTTGGTAATTTTCCTCTAAGTTTAAAACAAACCCTTAAGGTATCCGACTAGCCTAAATCTGTGAATTTTGCCAAAAATTCAAGTATGCTGCTGTGCATTAACATCACACAATCGACATCTGTGAGCTGAAACTTCACCTCTAAACTACCAAACCATACCAACGGGAGGCTTTGAGCCTCGACAGATTTAATGTACTTACTAACGTGCATCAGCCTTCTATACAGAGGGCTTCAGTGGTACTAGGGTCCAAACTCACTAACGCCGGGCATGAGTTCGTGACCATAATCACATTGCTACCACGACCATTGTCTATGGTTCAAAAATACAACGTCCATCACAAATACCCCTCATCTTGCTTTAAAAGTGTGGTTTTCTCGTAAGCAATTATTTCCTCTATACCTTTCATATATCTCTCCATACTTTAAAACGTACGTAGACGCAAACTTTGTTTGTTTGTTTCAAACAGACTGCATTTTGGTTTACAGCCATTTCCAGAAACAGCAAGTCCCAAATGAGGAAGCCATTTCATTGTTGGTGCCATCTATTAACGGCCTTCACTACAATATTTTAGCGTTTGAATTTTATTCAGTTCTAACTATCACCAGATGCTAAATATTGCCGTGATTTAGTTTTGACGAGAGTACCAATGCCACAAATTTATACTCAATCGGCCCTTTACATGCCACATAATCATATGACATGCGTGCCTACAATTTTTGCATCCAGAAAACCTATCGACTCCAGCCAGAATCAAACCCAGAACCTTAGTCTTACGAGGTGGGCATGCTAACTCACAGTCACCTACCCGACAGAGTTAATCAGAAATATTTAATTAAATCTGTTTGTTTTTATAAGATAAAATGCAATATCCAAATAATTTTTCTTTTAATATTATTTTAATGTAAGCTAACTTCTGAGGTAAATAGGAGTAAGAAATGTCTGTTTGTATATTTATTCGGCACTGTTGAGTATATTTTTATTTTAATTTAGAGAATCAAAATTATTTGAATAATATTCGAAGGTTCTCTTAATAGCTCTAAAGCCCATTTGGCGAGGCCGGTTTCCGTAAGCTAAATTCTCTTACCTTAATGGGTCGAATGTCTGATCGCGCTCTGAGGTCATAAATATTTGAATGGTGGAAAGGGTGGAATAGATGTTTTGAATTTATGTATATGTATTGTATGGAAAATTTTAGAAATTAATCATTTCTGGGACATTTCTTGGCGAGAAATATTTTTTTTTTGCATTTTGAATCAATTCTAAGGAAGAAAAAAAATGAATGTAAATTGATAAATTCAATCTGGTTTATGAATTAAACTGTTAGAATAAATAAAAACTTTTTTAAGTCTAAGAATTTATTTTTCCCACAAAAAAAAATTAATAACATATTAACATGAGTGCTATTGATGACGCGCCTTGTAATTTTGAACCATAATTAAGTGATGTAGAAATCTCGCGCATAAGATTGTTTACAACTCAAAACAGAAAATTTTAAAGAATAACATTTCTCGAAAAAGGATGAAGAAGTGATATGTATGGCAGTCATTATGAGAGATTTAAGCATTGCTGTTTTCAAGATAGCCTTAAAAATTAATTTATGTTAATATGGTAAGAAGCACAGTTAGATTTGCAAATTCTGCATAAGCCAAGATAACTCAGAGTTAAACTGGAAAAGCATGTGTATATTCTTAATTATTAAAATTGTTCTTTTAATAAATTATAGATTAAAAAAAAGAAAACCCTTCTATAGTTACTCGAACTAAATTGTAACACAATATTTTAGTCTCAAATCAGGAATTAGTCACAAAATCTGAAAATGAGATATATAAAATTAGTCTCCAGATGATAGATAAAATTAGTCTGCGGAAAATGGGATATGGTTAATCTTGATAAATCTGATCAGGACATTGGAAAAAAAATTAAATTATTATATTGTCATTGGTCATGGACAAGTGTGAGCAAAGTTTCGAATTAATCTGACCTTTAAAGGAGGTAAAAATTGTTCAAAGATTCCGTTTCATACAAGTGAAGCTTATAAAAGAGTGTTAAAAAAATGTACTTATATATTTTTTTCAGTTTTCTCTTTATTTTAGAGCAAATACATATCTCATAAGTTATATACCCTAATCTTCCCACAATTTAGACCACACAAATAAACATGGTAATTTTAAGAAAATGCTTTTATAAAAGGGGTTAGTTGGGCAATTCCATTAAAATTTTAAGCATCAGCTGTATGTAGTATATAAAGCTTCATTGAATTTTCTACACGAATTAAATTTACATGAGTAAATTTTAATTATAATTTCAAACTCCTCAAAACACATCTCTTTTGTCAGAGTTTTTTCAAACTTGATATGCTTTTGTAAGATTCTTATTAAACGACGTTCACATTTAAATTAAGTTGTTTACATATATTTTAAGAAGGCATTAAGAACTATTTCTATGAAAAGAACTAGAAATATAATAAATCGTTGATCCAAAAATTTATTCAGACCTCACAATTTTGGTGTGTTTAGCATAGAAAGAAAAGACAGAAATCTAAGTAATTTTTTTCTGATGAATTTGTTAATTTAATTTCTTTTCGAGAAGAATGCAATGCGGTTTTGAAATAATATTAAAGCGTTAAATTAATTCTTAAGATTTTTATCAATTTCAAATATTTAATAAAATATTTTAGAATTAATTTAATTAGTATGCGAAACTGGTTTTACACATCACTGACATTTTAACAAATATCTCTTTTATTAATTTCAAGATAGTTCTACGGATTTATTAAAACTCCTTTTATATGCAAAATGTACTATTAATTCCCAGAAATAATCCAGTAAATAGGTTCTCGACGTTTTTTTTTTAAATGTTTAAATATTTATGTTAGTATGGTTAAAAAGTCATTTAGCTATTTAAATACTGCATATGCAACATAGGTTAAAATGACTAAATTAAAGATGAACATCTTACTTCCGTCTTCTATTTATTAGAATAGTTTCATGATGAAGAATCCGTGACACAAAGCATTTAAACTTAAAGGTAATTTTTATTATAAAACTCAATTATTTTTTAAATTTTTTTATTTAAAGGAGCCCGTTTTGATTTTTTTTAAAAAAATTATATGTTTAACTTTAATCTGTGATTGAAATTCCAAAGCACGCATGTATTACAATGATAAATAAAATAAGTATCCGTTAATACGATTTATCAATGGAAATGGAAAATATAATTTTATTTTATAAAGAAGGAATTAATTAAGAATAAAATTTAAGGAATATAATTTTTTTAAAAAAATGTTATTTTAATACTGAATAAATAAAACGTCAA
Organism: Trichonephila clavata; assembly: GCA_019973975.1. Classification (NCBI taxonomy): domain Eukaryota; kingdom Metazoa; phylum Arthropoda; class Arachnida; order Araneae; family Nephilidae; genus Trichonephila; species Trichonephila clavata. The sequence goes on from BMAO01030142.1 coordinate 123,977, forward strand.
GAATTAAAATCAATAACCAGAATTTATACGAAATAGAGTTTTGGAATCATTCTAAATGATAAAAGTAACTTACTATAGACAAGTGCATGTGTTACAACTACGTAGAGTTAAATGAAAATTTATATAATGTTCTCTCAGAAAATATATTGGAATTCATGATCGAATCATTCGGTGTTAGTCTAAGAATGCTTTAAGACCTTTACCACCCCTTCATAAAAAAAAAATCAGTTAAATTTGAAAGCTGCATATAAAGATATGCATACAGAAAAAATGTGCGTTGAAGAGAATTTTTACTACAGGAACACAAAAGAATGGTGTAGACGAACTGAGATAGGCAAATTTTACGCTTGATTTATAAGCTTGGTCACGTGCTGCCCTTTGTCTGATCGGACTAAAATGAAATTCCAAAAAAAATATGGGAAAATATCCAAATATTCCTCTAAAAATCATGAAAATAGATAAAGCTATTTATGGATAATTTGGGTTCCCAATATAGGACCGGTATATTTCTTAAAAACGTACATAGAAAAACACTCTGCTAGCCACACAAAATGCAACACCAAGAAGGACCAGAAATATCACAGCGAAATTTATTAGTAAGATAACTTGTACAAAAATCAAACGATGATATTAAAATTACATCCTCTTGTAATGTACCGATGACGACAAAATCATTTACTGTAGCCACCATTGTTCGCTATAACCGCTGCCACACGATTCGGCCTAGAATCAAATAGGCTTTGGATGTATTCTTGAAATACAGCAGTCCATACGGCTACCACATATTACTAAAATTAATCTGGTGTTGCAGTGGGTGGTGTATCCCGGGCCAGTAGTTGTGGAATCATTGACCACACGTTTTCAATTGTCGATAAATCGGGAGAACAAGAAGGCCAAGAAAGCAGTTTATCTGATGGGTGAAGAACTGTCACGAGTGGTCGTGCATTACCCTGTTGAAATATGGCTGATGGTAAGCGCTGAATGTATGGGAGAATCAGGGACTCCATCGCCTCAGATATGTCACGCTGGCTGTTCAGTGTACCGGCAATGCGTACTAGAGGAGCAGTGAAATTTAATACCACCACAAACCATGATACAGGGTACAGGACCAGTGCGGCGATGCTTACCACAACAGTTCAGCAGCCTCTCACCACGTTATCTCCAAACCAGAATTTGACCATCGTGATGTTGCAGGCAGAAGCGGGATTCGTCAGGAAACACATTCCGTTGTCCACGTCCGTACCATTATCGGGGCAAACGCCTGTGCTTTCTAGTCAAGGGTAAAAGAAGCAATGGAGACCTTGCGGACATTCCACTCAGCTGGAAGCGGCGTCGAATGGAACGAGAGGACACCGAATGTTGCGAAACGGATTGAACCTGTTGTGCTTTGATTCTTGATGTGGTTGAGTGATCCATCACTGTCATGCTTACAATCCGCCTGTTATGACGAGAAGTGGTGGAATGAGGTGGGTGCGATTGGCCCCGTTTGTCGATTATTTTCTTATGCTTCCAGCGACGACAGGTCCGCATCGCAGTTGCTTGGTTTTATCCACCACGTTGACAGATTTCATTGAAGGGTAATCCGCAATCCATATAGGCTATTATTCTTCCTCGGACTAATTCAGAAACTTTGTCAAAAGAAGCTCGATATCTTCCACGACGCATACGTAAACAGCCGTAATCTAAACAGGACAAGTGAGCAAAATTTCGAATTAACTGACCTTTTAAAGTGGGTAAAAATCAAACTCAAAAATTCCGTTACATACAGGTGAAGCTCATAAAAGCATGTTAGAAAGAAAAGGACATGAATGAAAAAACGGAAATAGATTTATATTTTACTTTCCGAAAAAAAAATCCATTTTTAGCAAATCTCTACTCAACAAAAGAAACATACTCCCCAAAATTAAGTTCTAATAAGTCAAAAACAAGATTTTTTAATCTATATGGCCCCGAAACTCTCCTTGGAAGTCAATTTTCACAAAATGTTCTCAGCAGATTTCTACTCAGCTAAAGAATCAAGCCCGCCAATTTTCAAATCTGTAGGTCTTATAGATCCTATGAAGTTGTGATGATTGAGTCGCTTTTTTCTTATACATGTTTGTATAAATATTTATATAATAGTTTAATCCCATTTATGGGTAATTAATAAATTAAAATTGTTTTTCTTACATTGATATGTGTAAATTATTGTTTCAATATGGTTCAATATAAAATTTAAACTCATATCATTTATCACAAATATTGTTACACTTTCTGTAATGAGTTATATATTTGCGGATACTTTTGTTAAAGTCCAACTCTATTTAAGATACAATTTGTTCAAATTGGATTTCGATATTTTGGATAAAATGCGTTAAGACTTAATTCAAATGTCTTACCAAAAATTATTAAATCTTACATTTAATGATATAAATAATAAGATGTACATGTTTTGTTCATGAACTACGAATATGTATCGAAGAGTACAAAATTACGGAATAGCAACATGCAAATATACAGAAGACATTAGCATGCTTAATACTCAAATAAGAGAAGAGTGCATTCAAATTTATTTAAGTTACTAGCTTTTACCCGCGGCTCCGCTCGCGTTGATGTCTTTAAATAACTGTCAAAGTCGTAATCATTATCATTAGAATGTAAATATTATAATATGGTCATTTTTTTATTGCTTGATGCGAACCAATAACATTTAAAAATTTTAAAATTGAGCTTAGTTTAAAAAATGAAAACGCAATTTAATACAACAATTAACAACGAAAATTCAATAACTTTAACTATTAATATTTTTAAAAATCGAAAGTATCTGCGTTTAATATGAAATTCCTCTTTAAAAGAGCTCAAAACAGAATGCTATTCTAAGATGCTATTGTATTTCATATTATATGTTCTTCCGTCAGTTGCAAACATGTGAATATCTGGGCATTGGACACACCGATCAGGCTACATGTAGATGGCCATGGGAAAAACATTGTTTTTCCAAATGCACCCTTGCTACCTGAAATGCTAATAGCAACAGTAAAAAGGGAAATTGAATTCGTTTGAATTGAAACGGTAGGTCAGTAAGGATACTTGGAATTCGAGGCATGATAACACTATCCCTTTTCATGACTTATGTCAAAATATTGGTACCAAGTATATTCTGCATCAATTTTGTGATCCAAAACCTCGTTCCTTTACATAGTCGATAAGCATCGAGATTTTGCATAAGTATAACTGGTACATTTAGTTTTAATTGAAGTTTATGTGAGGGTACACCCGAAAGTTCAAGTGAATTTAAGAACTCCGTGGGATATGAAGTACTTTGTTCTTTATCCACGATTGTATTCATTGATAAATATTTCTTCATCCCCTCCCCCCCACGTCGTTTTAATTGTCATTTATAGGCGCCAATATTGATCTTGCATGCAACCACTGATCCCAAACTAAATTTTGCTGCAAGCCCGGGTAAATTTGAGCAATAAGATTTACATCACTTTCTTTCCCATTACAAAATTCTCTGGAAGTAAAATATAACCTCCAGCATTTGTGTCCAAACATCCATAACCAATTTTCAACTGCGTCTCTGCTTAATGTTCCGAATCTACGCCATTATGAAGATGCACTCTCATATTCATTTTCAGTCTGAATTTTTCAACTTTTGCCCATAAGCTTGATGATTTAATAGAGACTGATTTCATCTGCTGGTGTACCCCCTCTGGATTACAGGGAGAGTTTTTCAAAATTCACCAGCCAATATAAAATATAGCTACCATTCCTCCTATAATATCTGTACTATCTCGTAAATTCTGAAGAGTCCAATTTAATGCTTCTATAGCTTTCTTGTGAGACATCGTGTTTTCATCCCACACTAAAAGCTTACATTGTGGAAGTATCCTATCTTGAGAGTTATTTTTTATGAAGTTTCAGCTGAGTAAATCTTCAAATGCAAGATTAAGCAATAATTTTAAAACGGAATGTGCAGTACGACCGTTGGTCAGTAAAGTCGCGGCTATACCAGAAGAAGCCATAGCAACTGCTATCTTCTGGGTTTTTCTGATGGTCATTAATAATAAGTTTAGCAAAAACGTTTTTCCGGTTCCTCCAGGGGCGTCGAGAAAAAAGAGGACACCACTGACGGATTCTTGTAGGAAAACGTGACTTTGATCTGGAGTTAATTGAGGGATAAATTCTGTTACTTGATGTTGCAATGCTATAAAATCGTAGTTTAATTCTCAAGCAATTTCATTATCGAAGCCATTTCCGTCGATACGTCTAGGACGAATCACTCCAAAATCATATGGCTTCTACCCAACCATTCTGAAAACCTTTTGAAACTTTTGCAATCGTCGCAAAATATCTTCCGCCATGTAGTCTTTGCACTTATTCTAAAAGGGTTGAGGATTAGAAAGACCGAAGATGAAATAAGTATTGCGTAAAGCTCCCTAATTTTATTCGGCGAGTGACATTGTATGGCTTCCTCCATAGTAATATCTAGTATATCTTCAAAGTTATACCTCCATATAAAATAGGTTCAGTATAAGTGAAAAGTTTCGTTCAAAACATGGCCTTGTATTAGAACTATTTTTTTTAATAAAAAGAAATTCAAAGTAATAAATATTCGATAAATCAAAACGTTTTATGAAACTGTCATTTAATATTACTATAGAGCTTTCATTATCACGCGCGCGCAATTCGCTAAAACTTTATTTCGTTTCCCTCTTTAAAATGTGGGAGAAAATTTGCATTAAAATATCTGGGATTGTCGGAATAGAGAACTTCTCTTTGCCAACTTAGCGATATTTCTCAAAGTTTGAGTTTGACATTTAACAAACGTAACGTAATAAAAACGTTAGACGTTTAATAAAAAAACCATTTAAAAAATTGCTTTTTGTAAAGATGATAAATTACACTATGTTTCATTATTTGTTACAAATGTGAGAAAAATTTATTAAAATTTCCATTATTGACCAAATGCATAATTTTGTGCCAACTTGGCGGGGAGTAAGCAACGTCCCACGGTCTTACCCGCATAGTTCCCGTTCCCGTAGGAATATGGAGATAAAATATACCTTATGTTACTCGCTGATAATGTAGCTTTCCATTGGTGAAAGAATTTTTAAAATCAAACTAGCCGTTTTCGAGATTAGCCGGAACAAACAGACAAACCGAAAGACAAAAATTTTAAAAATTGAATTTTTGATATAAGTACCTTATATACCTTTAAATCCATTTAGTAAAGAGCTGCTAATTTGAAATTACAAACAGACACTTCAATTTTATTTATTTGTATAGATTGGTGAGCAGCCGACACTGTTTACTAAAGCAAAAGCACACTCGGTGGATAATATAAACAATAGCATTAGATGACAGTGATATTGAGAGCATGTTAGTTATCACATCAAACCAAAATTGATTTATTTTTAGTAACAAATGACATTTTATTAACAATCAGATTCCCTGTTTTAAAACAAACCCTATTAATTATAAGTATTCCCCAACAAATATCGATGAGATAAGCTTTCTTCGACCATTAATAAAACAAGCATTTTCATTGTATTTTAAGATGGAATTGATTAAACATACCGCAAAATATTTGAAAACTATAATTTTGTTCTTTTAAAATCATTTACTGCATAATCATTACTAATATAAAATTTGTAAGGTGTGTGATCAGATTTCGGTAACTCCTCTATATATTAAGATTGATTAAATATTACCGTTTTACTCTCTAAATGAATTCAAATTAGGTCATTTACTCGCAAAAGGTCCTCCAAAAATTGTGTATCATAACACAGTTTAATCTAAACTGGTCATTATTGAACACCACCTACATCTACATCTGAGTAGAACAGGATAAACTAATTTCAAGTAGGGTTGTTCTCCATAAACGCTCTTCAGGAAATTTAGTCACTTTAGAGGCAAACGATAAAGGTGCAAAAGAATCGTTAAATGCTAAACATCGGATGAAATATGCCCTCATTAGAAGTTAACACTATATTTGTTCAGCAACAACCAATTAAATATTTTGTTGAAGGAAGCTTATTAATTGAGAAGGAAACATCTTGTTCAGAAGGTTATGTTCCGTTTCAAAATATATAGTGATTGCGAAAAATGTCCCTGCTTCATTCCCAATGTAGATATATAGCTGCATTTTTATGACTCAGGTTGTAATTAAGTGATTGAATAATTTTATTTTGATTTAGCTATAACTTGAAGGCCTGCTTAATGTTTTATTCCATTTGAGGTATGTGACTACCTTCGGAGCACTTTTTTTGGAATATATAAATTTTCAACTGAATAAAATTTTTATTTGAAATGGGGCATAAAACTAGGAATTCAAGTACAATTTACACAAAATTAAAAATATTTTTTTTTATATATTGGGTATTTTGAGTGAAATTTTTTTGTGAAAAATTGCAATCACGGTAAGGCCTTTATCGAAAATTCTGATTAATATATTCAAATAATATTTATACAGTACATAAAATATATTATTATCTGTGGTTAGAGCTATAAAATTTGTGATACTTTTGAAAAGGTTTTGAAATATGGCATTTTTTATGCAAGAACTCAATTTTTTACAAAAAACTAATGTTATTTTCTCACAAAAAGGGCAATAAAATACATAAATATATGCACGGAAATCAGGTTATGGTCTAGATTGGAGATAATCCTAAATAAAACATGTTCTGAAAATTTCAATTCAATATCTAAAAAAGAAATGTTGTAGTGAACTTTACCTTGAAGCAAAAAATTGAAAAACACAGTTTCTCAGAAAATGCATTTAAAGATTTTAATGTGGTATAAAAAATCTTCTACTAATTGTATATTTTTTAAACTCACCATATTTATGGGTCAAGATCTCTTTAGTTTCATGTTTAACTTATTTGGACTTTTTTAAAAAAAACTTTTGCTGTTTTCTGGAGAGTTTTATAGACTATAACAATTGTCATTTTTAGTGAGAGTTTGATGAAAAATTGCATTTACAGAAAATTCTAATGAATGTATTCAAATAATATTTATACAGTACGTGAATAACATCTTTATATGTGTTATGAATTAAAAGATTTGTAATATTTTTGAAAGTTTTTTAATTATGCCAAATTTTATGCAAAAACACGATTTCTTAAAAAAATAATGATATTTTTTTCATAAAAACGCAATAAAGTACATAAATATATACACAGAGATTAGATTTTAAATCATAACACAGATATAACTAAATAAAAGAGGTTCTAAAAATTTCAATTCAATATCTTAAAAATATTTTGAGTAGGGATGTACTTCCAGTTTTGTAAACTCCGGTTTACTAATTATGCTATAACTTTGCTTCTAAATATCGTAAAAATAAAACTAGAATGTTTTTGGAATCTTAAATGTATGGGTTATAAAATAAAAGCATGAAATCCATTTCGAAAAATTTCCCCCAAACGACGAATTTTGGGTAGTCACATACCTTAAGCGAATATATATATATATATATATATATATATATGTCATGATTTTCGAGTGATCATCAAGACATTTTATTTTAACCGTCCTTATTCCATGAGATCATTTTGTAATCTGTTTGTAAGAGAGCGAGAGAGAGAGACGGACACATGTTAACCATATGAATAGGCGGCCCCCTCAGAATCCATATGCTCTTCAAGTACGCTTCTGATTGAAGAGGTATACTTGAGAATTTAAGCATGACATATAGGTAATAAAAATTAATGTTAGGAGCGGCAAGATCTTTTAAAGCCATGTGTAATCCATTCCCGAACTGGGTAATAAATTTAATACTTGAAGATGTAACGGGAAAATAAAAGTTAGAAGTGGCTAGCGATTTAATTTTAGATCTAATTTAATTATCCTTACATTTTCCTCCCAATTTTAAAATTGGAGTAATGGTGGTCTTTCTCTCTTACAAACATAATAAATTTTCAATATATACAAAACAGTACATAACATAATATAGAAACACATATTACTCACAGTAAATAGAATGATGTAATACAAATAATAAAATCAAAATACAATACAATAAACGAAATTATAATAATAAACAAAATAAAACACTTCTGAAATATTAATTGTTAAAATTAAATTCCTTACACATAAATGTACATTGGCGTTTTCAAATCTATTTTTCATCCCGAAAAAGAGCTTAACGTTTCCTCCAAATCTTTCATATTAGTAGATTTGTATTATTGCTAGCACATAGTCTATCTATGTGTAGTATATGTGTGGAAATTTATCGTATTAAATAATAATATAATTTTAAAAAAATACGTGATATACAAATATTAAGATCATAATTTTCTATTAAAATATACTCAGACGCCTTCGTAATACTACTTAATTTTGTTACATAAAAATATACACACTGTTAAAATATCAAAGCATATACATGAATAAAATGATATGATTAATAATATGAGAGCAGTTTATATAACACTTATACACTATTCAACACACCAGACCATATTCCTTTTACATGTATTATAAGAATATAATATAAGAATATAAGGATATAAGAGTATAAGAATATAAGAATAAAGACTAAAGAGCTATTTTATTTATCTCGATTCGAAAAGTGGAATCATCTCTAGAAAGAAATCTATCATTATTATAATAACTATTTTCAACAACACATACAAATTAGTGTAGTTAATTTTTCACCCTATTCACTTTTACTTCAGATCATCACATAAAATATTTTGAATCTCTCTGTAACTTTTTAAACTTATTCATTTCATAAACAAATTTTTCTCCTTCGCATTTCACATTCAGTAATATAATTTACATCATACTAATACCATCACATCTCTCTGACAAATCTGCGTGATCAAATCACAGATGTTCAGGTATGCTAATATGAAAACACAATAAGAGGTATACAAATCAAACTAAATAAGTTTCTCCTCTTAATTTTTCAAGACATACAAAATCATAATGACGGTATTCTCTTCGATCCACTGTATCATTTTCAAAATCAAGTTGTTAAATTAATTTAATTTTAGACAAGGAAAATTTCGAGAAACTGTGAATCCTGTTATGTGTTCAGTATATCAAAACACACAATTTTAAGATGAGAAATTTTTTTTAAAATTAAATTTAAATTTAGTAAAGTTATTGATGAATAAAATAATTAACAAAATAATAAAATTCAGTGGATAAAACGAATGCAATGCGACTTTAATTTTACTTTTCCTCACAATCAGTATCATTATATTAGTACATTAGAGTCATTTCTCTAATAACTAACTTTATAACACCAATACTATCATATAAATGATATAATTCCTTTAACAATTTAAAATAAAATAATAAAGTGCATTAAAATTTCTCAAAATTTTATATAGTAAAACACACTCTACTTTCTCTTCTAAATATAAACAATATCACTTAACACCAAATATATTCTATAAAAATTTTAATATCATTTATATTACTATTCCTCTTCGAAGAGTCTTGTTAAGCAAAACTCAGTCACTTCTGTACTACATAAATGTAAACTAATATTTTCACTGACCTCATTTCTTACAGGCAGAGATTTTTGGTTCACGGTAATCCACATATCTTTTTCACCGTTGATTTGACTTTGTAATTTTTTTTTTCGATGTTGCTCTTTCATTCTTGGATTCGATTGTGATTTTCAATAATGTATTCGATGTTGGTCAATCTCACATCGGGATTATCGCACATTTTACCGTTGCAAATGTCACTACTTTTTTTTCTCGCCATCAGAGGACTTTTAATGGGGAGTTGTTTTCATTCTTTTGCTGCTGGAACGGCACTTTTCTTTTCAGGGTAGGAGCGTTTCTTTTTTTTTTTTTTTTTATCATCAGAGAATGTTTATTGTAGAGCTGTTTATATTCGCTTTCGGTCGAAGTAGGTTTCGTTTCCTGGGGTAGATCGCTTTCTTTTTCTCCGCAACCCTGCTTTCCGCTAAGATACAACACATTGCTTTCAAAGATCCATAATTTTTCTCTACAGCATTTTCTATTAATTTTTTGTTGACTTGGCATCCGTTTTTTAAATGTTTTAATTTTTCGATGGCTTTACATTAAAGTTAAAACTAATTTGCAGGCTGCAGGTTTTATCCTTCCGTTAAATCCTGCCGTCTTATTGCTGTCGTGTTTTTCGAGTGATCATCAAGACATTTTATTTTAACCGTCTTTATTCCATGAGATCATTTTATAATCTGTTTGTAAGAGAGAGAGAGAGAGAGAGAGATGGACACGTGTTAACCATATGAATAGGCGGCCCCCTCAGAAGCCTTATGCTCTTTAAGTACGCTTCTGATTGAAGAGGTATACTTGAGAATTTAAGCATGACATATAGGTAATAAAAATTAATGGTAGGAGTGGCAATATCTTTTAAAGCCATGTGTAATCCATTCCCGAAATGGGTAATAAATTTAATACTTGAAGATGTAACGGAAAATAAAAGTTAAAAGTGGCTAGCGATTTAATTTTAGATCTAATTTAATTATCCTTACACACAAACACACACACACACACATATATATTATTTATTTTATAAGCTTTTATTTCACTTGCAATGTATGTAATTTGTTCGGGTGGAATCTTGCAACTCAATTTTGAAGCTGATGTCTTCAACTTACTGAGCTGAAATTTTATATACACGTTTAGTTTGGGTGACAATGCATTTTTTGACCATTTATATTCCGATATTGCAATTAATTAAAATGATATTAATTAAAAACGTTAAAAAACTAATTTTGATCGGCAACTTCGATATGTCTGCATTGTTGTAATAATGTTATTGTTACAACAATGACAAATTTGGCGTCGAAAATCGGTTTTCAGCCAAATTGGAATTTCATAACGTTGTGCTATTGACTGTGACTGTATTAATTAACTTTGTCTACAAAATAATTACATTTCTACAACGTAAAAATAATCTAATTTCTACAACGTAAAAATAATCTAATTTCTACAATGTAAAAATAATATAATTTCTGCAACGTATGCAATTTTTTTAGAAATTTCTATCTATTTTCTTGGATTTAAATTCAAAACAAAAAAAAGTAGAGCTATTTTTCAAATAGACTGGTACATTGTATACCTCTCTTAACGCTACCGAGTTAAACTGAGATGGAGTATTGTAAAAATTCTTTAAAATATTTATCTAACTTTAATGTATGAAACTCAGACAAAAAATAATTACAAAATCGGAAAGATCATTTTTTTTACATTTTACCCATCAAAAAGAAATCCGCTCGGAAAACAATAAGAGAAAAATATTATCCAGAAATACAAAGTATTTTCAATTAAAAAAAATTATATTGAAATGAATGAATTTTTCTTACAGAAATTTTCTAATTTTAAGCCTACAATTAATTTAATATACCTCATTTTATTACCAGTAATCTAAACACACACTATGAGAGATGTGTCCTTAAATTTAGTTACAGATAGAATTTGTTAATTTTATTTAACCTAAATGTATGTATGTAATTTATTCGGGTGGAATCTTGCAACTCAATTTTGAAGTTGATATCTTCAACCCATTGAGCTGAAATTTTGTATACACGTTTAGTTTGGATGACAATGCATGTTTTGACCATTTATATCCCGATATTGCAATTAGTTGGAAAGATATTTACTAAAAACCTTAAAACGCATAATTGTCTTATCCTTGTGCGCTGCTTATTCTGCTATGCTTGGCGACGCAAAATGAAAAACCAATAGGGGATTTTTTTTTAAACAGCAATCTTTTTTTAAAAAAACTCAGACAAAAAATAATTGCAGAATCGGAAAGATCATTTATTTCGCCACGATACGGTACAATTTTTTTTTTACAAAATAATATTTGTGTTTTTTAAGATTTTTTTTAAAATGAGTCAAAATTGATACGTTTTTATGAAAATGATGTCTAAATTGTGCTGCGCATGAATTTTTTTGTTTAAATGAATCGACATTCCCTACTAAAACAGCTCATGCTTTGCTATTTTAGAATCAGTCATTTAAAAAATAAAATGTCAAAAACTTTTTCTTAAATATTTTTCAAAAAATAGTCAAAATTTTAATTAAACATTTAATAACTTCGTCATTTATGAAGATAACCTCATGAAACTTTTTTTTCGTGTGTAGAACAATATTACCCAAAATCTTCAGGAATATTGAAAAAATTGCTTAAAAATTAGGGATTTAAAAAAAAATTGTGTTTTTCGTCTAATACCCTTTTTGCGAAAATTGATTCATCTAAACCAGGGATTTCGAATCAGCGTTGAATGAGATGAAAGGCTGAGAAACCTATCTAGCGATAACTAAAAAGTAAAAAATAAATTAAAAGTAAAAATACTTTTTTAAAAACAAGCTTTTATTTAAACGCGCTAATAAGAATAAAATAAACTTTTCCTTTAAAACTTTTTTTACTATCAACTTATAACGTCATTACACAATTTATATGATATAAAAGCTTGTCGCGAGATTTACCTGAGTGGATAAACAAGTAAAATAAATAACTTGACCTGATTGATTTTAATTTTTAAAAATTCTTAGCTAAGTAAATACGAGTAATTAAATCTTGCAACAAGATTCATATATAAATTGTATAATGACGTTATAAGTTGATAGTAAAAAAACGTTTTAAAGGAAAAATTTATTTTATTCTTTTCAGCGCGTTTAAATTAAAGCTTGTTTTTAAAAAAGTGTTTTTACTTTTTTTTATACTTACCTCTATTATTTTTTTCTTATTTCCATTTAATAGCTATTGTGTGGTTTTCTTACAATAGCTATACATGTTTATTCATCTCTCCCTTGTAGAGAAATTTTGATTATATATATATCACAATTCTAAATTTAAGTGAAAATTCGAAATTATATGAATCCTAGAATACAAAATCCCATTTCAAAATATCAGTGGTGATCATAAAAAATAATAAAGGTCCAACGTTTTCAAACAAAATTAAAAATGTATAAAATAAAATTTATAAAATATCCAAGTACAACCTCGGACTAAGGACTGCTAAATGGTGTTAAACTAGTTTGATCGCGCCAACCTTACCCTATTGCAACTTGATAGAGCTAATCTGGAAATAGCCAAATTCTCAAAAATTTAAAATTGAAAAAAGTTAATACCTAAAAATATAAGCTTTTAGCCGTTGCATTTTGAAAGAATATATATTTAATGCATGCATTAAGAATAGAAGTAAAAAATATGAATAATACTTAAGGTGTTATTTTTTAAATATATATTAATTATTAAGAAATGTTTACACAATAATTTCAATGAATTTATACCGAATGCAGGGAACATTGTGAGAAACTTTTATTTTATTCAGTGAAATATTTTGAAACTTTTGAATGAAAATTTCAGTTCTGGAATAATTTCTTTAGTCTTTATTTATTTTTCGTGAAAAATATTCTTTTCATGACCAAATTTTTAAAATATTTCGTTGATCAAATAGGGTATAAAATTTTCCGTATTATATAGTGCTAAAATTTATATAACTCATGTTGCCTTTTAAATTCTTTGTAATTTTTTTTACACTGCTGTTAATTAAAATTGCAACATCAAGGGGTAAAAAATTGACGAATGCAAAGATCACATCAAAGAAAGAAGAGATTTTGGATATTCAAATGGAAGGAAAGTCAGTGACGAAGAAGGGTTGTCATGCAGAAACACAAATCACTGCTCATCCCACAATTAAGGTCTTTTCTTTCGGATTGACTCACACAAACAACGCAGGACATCTACATAGAGTTCTTTGTTCACAGTGGGTTCTTCAAGAAAAATTCCAGATGCACAATGCTCTGGATATGGAATCTCTGGATATGGACTAGAATATCTCTAGTGTGACTATTCTTTTTGAGCGATCTTGGCAGAATTTCTGCTTCCGTAGAGATTGTGGTGATTTCCAGCTCTCTTGGATTACGAGCCGTATAAAAATCATTTCTCGTCTACAGTAACAATTCTGTTATGTAGGCTGCTAAGTTGTCAACAGCCGAGATTAAGTCTCCCGCCATTTCCTTTCGAATTACCTTTTGGTCTTTGTTTAACATGCAGGGAACAATGTGTTGACACACCCTATACGTGTTAAGTTCCACAGTCAGTATCCGTTGACGTGTGGGATCAGATATCCCAACTGATTGTGTTACTTGCGCAATTGGTTGAAGCCTGTTGCGTACCACCGCGAAAACCTTTTTGATGTTTTCAGCGGTGCCGACAGTCTGTGGATGTTCAGATCGTTCGTTGTCTTCGACATTTTCTCAGAGACATCGATGCCACTCTAAACCTTGTTTTCATAATGATGTATCACTGTCGTAACCTGTGTACCTTAACATTTCTTAAGTCTTGGTATCGCTCTTGCCCAGAGGAACACAAAATTTATTATTCATTATTTGCTCTACAAACGTCATCGCTTTCAATAGCCGATTACTAAATGCATCCGCTAACTAAATACGACGCCATGACGTGCCACCGACCACGTAATTTGAGACAAATCGCTTTTAGAAAAGGGGGAGAAAGGAGAAACACAAAAACATTACAGTATAAGCCAATGCTTCTCAAACTTTCTATATTTACAACCGAATTTTCAATCATAATTTTCTTCGACTCCTCCCCCCCCCCCTTCATGCAAGAGCAATGTATTGAATTCAATAATAATATACTTCGACGTAAAACTACAATGGGATTTTAATTATAAACCGTACAAATTATTAAGATAACTATTAAAGTGTGTGTATAAGTTTATGAAATGCCCATTGGGTCACTGGTAATTATTAAACTTGTTCTTAACTTAGTACTGTTAAATTAATTATGAAATACATTTTGCTGTACTGATACACTTATAAGTGCATTATATCATTGTAAATGTGTATTTTATTTTTGATTATGCCAAAATGTATTTATTTTTTGCTTCCTTTCAATAAGTGAATGACTTTTTAAAATAATACGTATTTTGTTTTCGACTTTCCGATATACTCGGGCCCCCCTTGTAGAGTTTTCATCTCCCCCTAGGGGGCATATCTTACAGTTTAAGAAACGTTGGCATAGCCTCTTCAGCAAAATTTTTTTACTTTAGAGGTTCAGTCTGGGAACACTTCTGAATGCATTAAGAACTATTTAACTAAAAACTTATTAAAACTAAACTTTACTTTCGGTAATGAAAAAAAAATATATAAAATATTTTCCACTTCAGTCTAACTTACTATAAATCTCGTTTGAATTTTTTCGTTGTAGGTTTTTGATTAAATAACAATGCAAGTACCAAATTTTATTATCATTTTTATTAAAATTTGAACATTTTTATACCCCAAAGTGAAAGAAAATGGAGGAAAAAATTCATCCCTGCTGTAAAGATGCTATTTTAGTCTTAAGAGAAATCTTCTAGCAAATGTATTATTAAAATCGATATAATTAAGAATAACCAATCTAAATATTATTTATTAATGGTAGTTAATGTGAACATAATATCCAAGAAATATGCAGCAATATTCATTTATGTCGTCTTATGCAGCTTATTCAAAAAATAAATAGGTGAAGATTTTGAACAATTTGCTCAAAGATAGGGTTGTACTTGCTTAACTTATAATAACATTATAATGTTTGAACATTCGTTGACACGTTTTTTTTTTAATTATTCTCTTAAGAATTTTACAATATCTGGCTACGGTTTTTGATTTTGCAAAAGCGGTCGACGACCTCATACACAATAACCTAAATCCCTTATCCAAGAAATAAAAGATAAAATAGGTAAAGAAAAAATAAACGATTAAACTGAAGCTATTTTAGCTTTCTTAAGGTTCTCTTAAATTCAAGGTAGATCAACCAAAAGAATATAATGATAACGTAAGAATAATTTTTTTTTTATGCAAATATAAATTATTTACCCAAGAATTAATGTTTTCTTTGTTATAAACAATGACTTAACTGGAGCTGCAAGTATACTACCATTATTCTTCTTTTCAAAGTGAGTGATTATTATACACTGTTTATGATTTCATACCATTAACTTGTCTTTAACAGAAACAGGCGTCACTGTTATAATAAATGATAAGAAATGAGCTTTCAATATTGGGTCATTAATAAACATATTCTAAGGCGACTGGCAGTCACTATTCCAATCTGTCACATACAGGATATCTCTGAATTGATAAAGAAAATGAAACTAGAAATCACAAATAAATAAAATAAAAACATAAGAAATAATAGAAAAAAAACCCACTAATCAATCGCTGAAATTAAGTGATTAGTCATTAAAACAGTAGGTACTTCAGGAAACACAACCGTAACTTGATTCAAATGATTATTATATCTCAATTTATGAATATAATCGAATTTAAATGTTTAGTAGTTATTTTTATTAAAGATTTGCTGTACTGCCTATAAATTATTATCACTCATTTTATTTGTTCAAGTTTATAAAAATTGGAAATTTAATTTAAAAATAAATTTTCTTCATCGCAGTTAAATTAATAATATTATTACTTTCTGGAACTAGTTGATTGTGCTAACAGAAATATTCTCAACTTAAACGAAATATTAAAAAATAAATTATCTTATTAAATAGTCAATTGTTAAAGTTTTTGGACGCTTTCTTGTATAAGAACATAGTGCAAGTACATAACAAATATAATGGTATGATAAATAAACAGAGAAATAGTTCCATACTGAATTCGAATGAGTGTGTGTGAGAATTTTCGAAATATCTAAATAATCAAATAACTCTACAATTGTTAGTGACCCGAAGTACAGAAACGCTTATAATTAATAAATCTCTTTTGGACAGAAGAAAGATTATATTTATTAAATCCATTTATAGAAGTTTTCTGCTCTAATTTATTCTCAAAGGAATGTATATGCTTAGGATAAAGCAGAATTTGGATTTAAACTTACATGGTAACCGTAAGTAAAGAGGGTGGAATAAAAATGCGAAAATGTTTTTTACTGGAGACTAAAGCTATCGATTTTTTATCATTTTAAACTGATGTAAGCTTATATGATTTAAACAGTAATTTTATTGCTTTAATAAATTGCTGAAATAGAAATGAGGTAAGGAATAGAAATGAGGCTGAATAGAAATGAGGCAAAAATAACAAGGACTGTCCTTAGAAGCCACACACATATACACACAGGGTGGCCATAATTAAACTGCAAGTGTTCAAGGGGTGCTGGAGCGAAAACCACTGGTAATAACCCAGTGAAATTTGGTATCTACACGTTTCAGAGCATGCGCAAATCAAATATGCAAAGAAAAATATCACTATTTTCTCCGGATAAATGCCACTGTACCGTATTTCAACACTCATCAGCGGTATAAACAACTTCCAAAACCGAGAGACAGGCATAATGACATTCTAAAAGGCATATAAACGGTATAAAACATCACTTACAGTTAATCAAAATTCCATACAATTCGCTTCAGTAAGTGAATTTTTACAGTATCATGAAACCACAAATTAATGTAAATTAAGATCTCAAATTAAACAATCCATAAAGACGCTTTGGAAAACACTCAAACCATTATTTATTCAATGAAATTATCACATGGTGTGCTCAATATGCGAACTATTAGATGCAACCACAAGCTGAAAAAGTAAGACAGCATGATACACCGTCGCAAACAATGCACGTTCTTTCTTATTCAGAGTCATGATTGACCATTACTCAATGTGATCTTGTTTTTATACTGTTCGTGGGCTTAGAATTTGCATATATGCCGTCGATATGCATTGAAATATGGCACAGCGCCATGTATCGGATGAAAATGGAGATTTTTTTTCTTTGCATATTTGACTTGCGCAGGTTCTGAAACGTGTAGATACCAAATTTCACTTGAATATTCCCGGTAGTTTTCCCTGCAGCATCCCTTGAACACTTGCAGTTTAATTATGACCACCCTGTATATATATATATATATATATATATATATATATATATATATATGTGTGTGTGTGTGTGTGTGTGTGTGTGTGTGTGTGTGTGTAATCATCTAAACTGTAATTACTGGTTATTTTGAATTGGGGCTACAACTTTATTTTTCTATTTGTGCATAAATTACTTGAATATTTATAAATGAAATTATTGCAACATTTTTCACATCGAGTATGAAACATCTTTTGTGTCATATTATAAACCTGTAACAAGTGGGATATGTGTTCAATAGATTTAAAACAAAATACAGTATAATCCTTTCCTCCCATTCTATTATTTTCTACTAAAGCCAAACTACTCCTAGCGTATTCATAAGATACGCCAGGCAATTCGATGAGAAATGCCTTCTGCGTTCCTTTCCTCCATCGGGACTACATTCACAATGACATACACGTTCCACTGACATCCCTATTGACGAACAGAACATTCGCTTTTAGAATGCAATATTGAAACGGAAACTGACAATTGGGACGAATCTTGCATAGCACTATTTTTAGAAGTGTTGGGTTGCTGTTTTTTTTCTTATATATAAATTTAAGATCGTGCTCAATTCGTTACGTGTTAGCCTTGAAATTGTCAGATTTATTATTTAATTTAAAAATGCTGATAAATTTATCTCGATAATAGCACGGATTATTTTTAATAATTTTTTGGTAATATTTGTAAAATTGAAATTTGGTGAAATAAGAGTCAAGGAAGACAAATACTCGTGGTTGCTAACTCACTTCCCTAAAAGATGTAGCAAAATATGTGGTTTGAATCCTGATACCATTGAGCACCAAGCATGTTGGGGGAAGGGGTATGCATGTAATTTATCGAGTCAGAATTCTCAAATTGGTGTGGTGGAGATGTTTAATTAGTGGCAACCGTCTTCACTTATCCATGGTTCCGAAATCCAAAGTTCGCTGTCAATATATATCTTATTGCTTCTATTTATTGCTTATTTAAGTCGCTCTATGAAACCATCCGAGGGCTAAATATGATTGATCCCAGTAAGTACAATCTCATTAAAAAGACAGGAAGGAAACCAAAAGGTATGATCACTAAATTTAGTGTCATCCATCCCTTGTTAGTAAACCATAAATATATTTAAAAAGAAATGATGGTTCAAATTTCCCCCAATGAGAGTACTGCTGCGGGGAAAATAACATATTTGGCCTAGTTTAATATACATAACTTACAGATGTTTCATTGTAATTATATATTACAACTTTATTTAATATATATATATATATATATATTAAGGCTTTACTAACACAAACTTGCATAGCTCTAAGCAATTTTCAAAATTTACTTGATTTAATTGTCAATTAAATGAAAGATAAACAATAGTATACGGGATTAATTTGATCCTTTTATACGAAAATATAATTTTTTGCTTATTTGATTATGTTTATTTATATTTAAAGGAAATAGCAGATTCTTTTTACTTTTAAAATTTAGATTCTAACGTCAGGTAAACGTGTTACTAAAATTATGTTAATTTTTTTTTCTCGGAGATGTACCCCTTAGCCAGTTTAAGAAATTAAATAGCATATATAAAAAAACAAAACTTTCAGTATGTCACCATTGAAGAGTAATCAGAACGATTATTGTGTGGTCTCAAATGAAATAAAAAATAAGAGCATTTCAAAATTAAAAAATAATTTTTTTGAATAAAAAACAATATTGTGTGAAAAATTAATAGAATAATAAGAATATTTTTAGAAGAAAATTTAAAATTTAATACAAATCTATCCTTTTATAGAGCTAGTAAAAATTAGAAAAAAAAAGATTAATGTGTTCGTTCATTTAAGATTCCAAAAAAATGAATACCATTAGTAACTAAAGTTGCAAAATAAGCCATATCCCTCAGTTCTTTAATTGCTTACATATTTGAGATTTACTTAAATTCTGTTGTGCTTATTTCCTTTATACTCAGTCCTTATTCAGTTCTATTATTTAATAATTCAACTTTCGTTTTTAAAGAATTAAAATTATTTACTGGGTAGAATTTTTGAGCAGTAAATTTAATAAAACCAATTACATCTAAGTCGAAAAATTATCTCAAATATTGATGATTCCTCACAGTAATTTTAATTAAATTCCACATTCACAAAATAGAACATTTAAGCATTTCAGCATATCGAAATCAAAGATATGAATTTTAATTCATTAAGCTGCTTTGTATCAACACCATTCTAAATATCCTCATTAACATTTCACTAACATTTAAATATGTATCATATTAAATACCCTCGAACCATTACTCTGCTACAGTTTACATTCAGTCCATGGGCAATATCCATCGACCAGATTTTCAATATGTAAATGGGTATCTAGGTAATTTCTCAAGTTAACAGAAGCAACGGATTGAAGTAATTTGATGGAGGAATGAATAATCGAAGAAAGTTGTGGGAAACACAAAGCTGCAATGACTGAAAAGTTTTGAACCACTTAACAAATCACCGACTCGGATTCTCTCTTTAAGATTTAAACTTTGTGCTAATGATGTCTTGTGGGCTAATTGCCTCAGGTGAATGATACGGATGATGCATCGCGAACCGAGACGGTGTCTGAATTTAAACTGCTCATTCGAAGGGTTCTAAATTCTTTACGACTGAAATACGCTTAGAGCAATTAGCAGTCGAGTTTCGGTACTTGATGAACATGAATTCTTTCGACATCTGTAAGAAATATTTATTCAATTTAATCCAGTTTTTGTAATAATTTCGCATGTTACCGAATCATCTGAAGGGGTCACATATCTTTTAAAAAGTCAAAAATGGTTAAAAATGTAATACAACTTTAAAGCTCTATAATTTTTTTATTACTGTTTCCTGGAATGTAAATTTTGGAGGAATAAACAAATAGATATTACTTTACTTAAAACATATCCAATGAACACATTTTTATTTAAGATAAATTTTTTTAATTGGCTAATTACAAAAGTAATTTTTGGTTTTCTTTTCGCAAGTGATATGCATTGCGCGCAGCTTTATAAAAAAAGTTTCCAATATTTTTTGATGATATTTTTGCTCATTGTTGGTAATTGTTTTATCTTTAAAATGACGAAGCATGAAACACTGTTTTAAATTTTTTAGTAAACTAAAAAGGTTTAAAGTTTAATTTTTAAATTTAAAAAAAAATTGCTATTTTTTATTAATAATTTTAAATTTTTCCATTAAAAATCAAAACAACATTTTGAGTATAAATATGGTCAGAATCTCCAGTAAACATTTTATTAACTTCCAAGAAACGGTTTTGAAAATATCTTGCGCGTAATGAGAAAAAATGACGTTCTGAGAAAATAGACATCAAACATAAAATTCACCACAGCTTTATATATATATTATTTTGGTGATTCAAATAATAAATAAATTTAAATTTAAACTACGTAATGTGAAGTTTATTTAGTCAATAAGCATCCATTTATTAAAATTATTATAATTAAAAACATAAATTTTGCGCGTAATGAGAAAAAATGACGTTATGAGAAAATAGACAACAAACATAAAATTCAACACAGCTTTATATATATATTATTTTGATGATTCAAATAATAAATAAATTTAAATTTAAACTAATGTGAAGTTTATTTAGTCCATAAACATCCATTTATTAAAATTATTGCAACTAAAAAAATATATTTTACCAATGCAGTACAAACATCGAAATGATGTCAAAAGCCAGGAAATAATCAAAATACAACAAAGTGATTCATTTCTTCAAAATAAAGTTAAAAATTTCATAAATATTACTTAAAAAACTATCAATACCTTAATTAATAACTACTTGTTATAAATATTAAATTATTTATGGTAGAATGCAGTGTATTACAATGATTCTAAAATGTTAAAATTCATCACATGCATATGATGTTCCCTCTTTTTCAGTTAATTTTTTACAGGTAGATTTAAATTGCATTCTCTTAGCCTGTTGCACTTCCTTTGTGCGGAGATTAAAATGTAGTTCTGCAGTTTGAATTCTTTTTTTATCCACAAGTGTAACAAATTCCTGTGCAAAATCGCCAACAGTCAGACTAAGAGATTGCATAATGTTTAATCTGCCTTGATTGCCATCATTGAAAATTACAATTGCCTCATATGTGGAAATATCGACAATCTTTCTACCACAACCTAAAGTTTTCGGGCATAACTTCCATATTATTGAGTTAATCGATTCATTGTTATTGTGGGTTTTACCCCCTAGAAATTTTTGTAGGAGTTTAGGTTGTGACAGATCATTAAATATAGGTTTTATGGCATCCATTACTGCCACTGGCAATTTGTAATTGTGTCTAAAAGTTTCAACACTGCCCTCTAATAACTGATTTTTATATTTACACCAAGAATTAAGGCTTTCAGGGCAAAAACTGTGCAATGGTTCTTCGTCGCTTGAACGCAGATGGAAATATACAGCCCAAACAGCTTTTCGCATATCTAACAGGCATGTTTTGTTTTGTCGGATTGCATTTCCATAGTATGATGTCATTAAGTCTATCATTCTGTCGGTCAACCTTCCTTTTCCACCTATTGACTTCCCATCACTGAGTTAAGAACTCAATTGTTTTAACTTTCGTAAACGAGTTCCCATTCTTTTTGAACATGTCCAACACATTCAATTTTTGAAATGGAGATATTTTCTCCATATGGATTGGATGCAGTAATAGATGAGAAGGTTTTGGAGTCACCATCATCGATGTAAGATGTATACCTCACTGAACGATGACTTATTGAGCGCTGAAATATACGAACCATTCCCACAGTCTCCATCATGCCAGCTGAGCCGTTGTGGTTTTTCAAACACTCTTTAACGTGAAGAATTTTCCACTTTTTGTAAGCAGGTGACCCTTTTCTTCGTTTCCAAGAGTCACATCCCTTACAGTAAGAAGACATCACTTCCGCATCAATAACCTTTCCTGTTCTGTCCCCTATGACAGCACACACACCAACACGAGAAGAATAGCCACGGGTTTTCCACGTTCCATCTCCACTAATTATTATATCAGAAGAATTTGTCAACGTCACCTCCTCCAAAGCTGCATTTTGCATTGAAGCTTCTGCAACTTCTTTACTACACAATAGTAGTTTTTTATAACGTTATTATATGATTTTTCAGCAACTGGTGGAGAAAAGTACATGACACCACAGAAAGTTGTCATTGTTGCATGGCCCTGTCCGATTGTCCTCATCGCATACACAAACCGTTTGTTTATTTCAGGAATATTTTTTCTTTCACCCAACATTTTTGAATTTCTAAGCGAACATAAATCACTACAGTTCTTGCATTCAATCGAAAAAACACTAGACAAACCTCTTATACATTGTTCTGTTAGTGTAATATCTCCACCACACTTTTTGCAAGAAACAAAGTTTTGAATGTTTGTAAAAATAATATTTTTGTCATAGACTCTATAGCCATTAAAACCATCAATATTTTCAATAAAAGATGAATCAACATCTTGCAACTGAATCTTTTTTTTCCAGATGCACTGTTGTTTAGCGATTCATGCACACTGTGTACAGCTTTGCCCCTCGTGTGCATATTACCAGTAAACTTCCTTTTTTTAGGACGTTTACCTGATGGTATTTTGGCAGATTCAGTCGAATTCATCATTAAAAAGTTTATAAGAAGCAAATATTTTTCCTAAAACTTATTTTATATAAACTGTGAAAAACAGTAACGAGCGAGCATAGAATCAGGAATCACTTTATCAAAACAAAGTAGAAGTTAAAGCAATATAAAGTTGGTAGAAGTGGTAGTTAATATTCAGAACAATAATAATAATAATTGAGGCTTAGATTCAAGCATTTGATTATAATTAGAATGAAAAAATAAGAAACAAAGAAATGCAGCTGTCACCGACCAGCTGTCACCAGTGACATGACAGCTGTCATGAAACCGCCAAAATGTAAACAATACTTAAATCACCTTTTCTGATATTTTTATTTCTTAATAACTTCCGTTCTATTGGGAATATCTTCATACGGTTTCTTTTAAAACATTCAGAAAGGTTCCCTCTATAAAATAAAATAATAAAAATAAAAATCGATTTTTCCGATATTTTAAAAGGTATAAGACCCTTAACTCCGTCTTTGTAGAGTCTGTATAAATAAGCACATTTAATTTTATAAAAGTTAGATGGAAGAATGCATTGAAAGAAACAATTTTAAAAATTTATTTTGAAGCAAATATTCAATTTTAAAATTTTCGATTATGTGAATCAATTATAGCTCTGTTAATATATGTATAAAATAATAAGTATTTTATTTATTTAAAGACTGATTTATAACAGTATCTGGAAAGATAGAGTAATTCAAATGTATTGTATGTAAAATTTGTACGAGTACGCATATTCAGTGATATGTATGTATTAGGGTGGATAGAATTTTTTTTTTAATTTCAGAAACTACTATGCAGAAAAGATGTTTTCTGGTATATTGATAATAGGAATTATAAACAAAAAATAATTTTTATGTTAATAACTGTCACACGGAAAATTAAGTTAAAGTATTTCAGCTTTTTTTTTATGGTAAAATGTCAAAGCAGTTTTGTTAAAGAAAAACCGGCATTTTGCTACCGGGTGGTTATAACACTGGGCAACAAAAAGAAACATTTTTTAGTCTCAGAAAGAAAAATATGTGATTCTGATAGCAGATTTTCTCCTGAATTCAAATATGATATCGAGTTTTCTTCATCACGCAAGGTTTTTGAGAGACAGGCATTTATAATTTGAAACACTTTGATATTTTCTACATTCTTAAGTACACAATATTCGAACATTCGGGCTCACCTAGAAATTAAGAAATCGCGATTTTCTTTTATATTTTGTATGTGGAGTATCCCGCTTGATGGTCCAACAATAATCAGCCAGCATATTACATTCCATTTGCCTTGATATCTCTTTTCTATCGCTGAAACCTCCTGATGAAAGCGTTCCCAGTGCTCATCTCTCACTGCACCAAGATTTTCCGGGAAGAAATCTAAGTGTGAGTGCAGGAAGTGTATTTTGAAGGATATATTGCAGCCCAAATTTTTATAAGATGTTATAAGATCATGAACAATATCACAGTAATTTTTGGCCTTTAGATTTCCCTAAAAAATGTGAGTTACATTTTTGAATGCTTGTCAAGCTTCTTTCTCCAGTTTATTTTATAGTTCCTCAAACTTCTCATCATGCATTAGTGATCGTATTTGTGGACACACACATATCCTTCTTTAATTTTTGCTTCATTAATTTTAGGAAACTTCTGTTTTAAGTACATGAAATCAGGAGTATTGCCCATGGCTTTCACGAAATTCTTCATTAATCCTAGTTTGATATTGTAACGGAGGTAGATACACCTTTTTAGGACTACACAATGTATCATGTTTCACATTTTTCTATCCAGGAATGAATGATTCGCGTTTAGGCCATTCTTTTCTGATATAATGGTTTTTTCTGTCCCTACTATCCCTAAGACACAAAAAAATCAGTACTTTGTGTAACCAAGCTGCAGACCAAGAATAAGTGCAATTGCCTTCAAATCACCACAAATATTCCATTCATACACTGCATATTGAAGCTTTGCCAATATAAACTGAAAGTTTTCATATGTTTATTTCATACTAGGAGAATGAGCCACAGGTATTGATGGGAATTTATTTCCATTATGCAGAAGCATTGCTTTTAAACTTGCTTTGGAGGAATCAATGAACAAGCGCCCTTCTATAGGGTTATGTTCAATACCAAATGTCTTCATAAGAGAAGAAATGTCATTACAAAACACTAAGCCATTTTCTTCAGAAAAATAGTCCTTACATTGAGAATGACAACTACGATAAGTACATATCTTTGTATTCTTTTGCAGAAGATTCCATCCTTTTAGCCGGAAACCAAGCATTTCAGACTGTTTTTTTTTTTTTTTTTTGTGGATAACTTTAAATCTCGTATGGAGATCATTAAGATCTTCTTGGGTCAATAAATGAGGCTCACATGAACAGCTTGGTTCAAAAGTTGTATCCCCACAAACTGTTTCTTCTTCTTCCTTACTTCTATCGGAATCTGAGCTCTCTTCATATAATGCCACATATTCTGGAGGCTTTGGTATGGGCAGTTCTTCGCTGTATGGAACTGCTCATTGCAGATTGCAAGTAAGGGTACACTACTATATGTTTTAATTTGGACGTAATCCCTTTAATTTTTTTTAAGCAGAAATAACAGTCACATGAGTGATTCTTGGGTTCCCTCCAAATCATAGGGATAGCAAATGGCATGCGGCGTGTGCCATTCTTCCATGCAGTGAGAAGTCCACTACACGATAAACAACAGCTATGTGGGGCCCAGATCCTTGTTTGGTCCCTCACTTTACACCCAAAATAAAGTTCATAAAACTGTTTTACTAATGGAGTAAGGTTTCGCCTTTGGGACTTGAGCGTCACTTCACCACATATATAACAAAAGTTGGTTTGATGATTTAAACAAGCTCTATCCATTTTGTAACTAACAACAAATTAATAGAAATAAATTTGTAAACACGTAACATACAACAATCCAGACTCAATGAACTCACAATTACGTGTTTGCTGGTTCACTACTATCTCACAACTGACATCGTTCTAATGAGTGCATGCTAGTCTAGACCATGTCTGTGCCTGTCTGTTGTGTTTAGTGCCAAAGTGTCCGTACATGTCTTAACTTGCACAACAGTAGCAATGATACCATTTGAGTTAGCTCATGTGGTTCCATCACATTTACAATGCTCTAGGGGTTTTTGTTTTACAATGGACAAATGGTCATTTATTAAAAAAATATTTAAATACATTAATTGAAATTAAAATTTTCAAAAAAAATGTGGGTGATGGAGAAATTCTGAATACATATTTGAAAACACGATAAAAAACTGCATTAAGTACAACTATTGGTACTCATGAGACAAAAATCATGTTGACCAGTGTAATTAGAGTTACACTATTCAGAGGCCTATTGAACCTATTCCGCTTATTGGATTTTGATGAAACTTGGAATAAATTCTATATGAACCATGGGGAAAATATTTCTGCAATAAAAATAGTATAAATTTTACCAAACAGGTGACTTTTATCGAATATTCCTAATGGAAATCTGTAAAACATCTATATAAACTTGCAGTCATAACCAGATAATCATTCAGTGAGAGTTCGTCATCATTAATCATGCCCTTACAAGAAAAAAGTTTAAGAATTACTGGTAAAACTGTTTTATCAAACAGAACAGCTTCAGCCACTCAGCTGATCTGTGTGTAGATAGTCGTTTAAAAGGATCTGCGAAAAAGCCCCATATCGAGGATTGATTTGAGGAACATGATCATGAAATTTCAAGAGACTGGAGATATGGATGCGTTGCGCGGAAGAGGACGGAAATCGGTTGTAATTGAAACTGTCTAAGAAGTCAATACTTCTGTGGTTGAAAAAGCCTCCAGTTTCATCAATTCTTCAGCAAGTGGGCAATCAGTTTCCAAAGAGTTGGAGATTAAGTGGTCGACAATACGAAAATTTTTGCGATACGTCCTAAAATGATACCCGTCACAGATCAAAGTGATGCAAACGCTGAAACATCAAGATCACTAAACACGCCTTCAATTTTCTTGCCTATTTTTGTCAAGAATTAGAGTTGATGACGCGAGGCCTTCGAAACGTTTATGGTCAGATGAAGCACGCTTTTATTTAGATGGAGTTGTGAATAGCCAAAATTGCCATATATGGGATACTTCACCCCATGAACAACCGCTGCATTCTGATTAGGTGACTGTTTGGTGTGGATTTACTGCTGAGTTTATCCTCGAACTTTTTGATGTGTAACATTTTTACTCTCGTTGGAGTGATTTCGTGAAAAGGGACGGAAATGCGTAACAGGAAGAGTCAGGAGAAGCGCTTGCTGTTTGATTTGACCAATCCATCGCCTTCGGGTGTCTCTTCGCTAGCCTTGTCTAGGGGTCCAACTGCAGTAGCAATTAAAACACCCGCCTACCGCACATACCTGCAAGTCTTAATACACTTCATCCAGAATAAACTTGAGATTCTTACGCTCAAATGTCAATGTCTCAGAGCTCGTTGTGTGTGAAATCTGAGGATATATTTATATATGTGTAAACTACATATTAATAATTATATTTCCTGGTAAACGTCTGACAAAGCTCATCATTCTTAAAAAAAATAGGAGTAAGTAATATGGAATTATTTGAATAAATATTTAAGTGCTTATCATTTTCATACTTTGAAAATGTCACTGTCAATATAATATTTCTAATTGTGATTAAAAAAGATTTCTCGATTAAAGAAAACTCATTAAGTAAACGGGTATTTTTGATTTTCTTTAGTATTTCTAATTTTTAAGCATGTGCTTGACGGTGTCTCTTCGCTACCCTCGTCTGGGGGTCCAACTGTAGTAGCAATTAAGACGCCCGCCTACCGCACATACTAGCAAGTCGTGTCATTTTGGTGGTTGCATACAATTCTCCGAATCAAACAGTTAAAAAAAATTAAAGATTTCCTGCATTTTGTACTTTTACCGTATACCGAAGGTGGTTCTGCTCTTTTTTTAAAAAAAGACTATCACTCGCTTCCCATGATTTTGGGTGATGATTTTAACGTTAACTTCAGTTTGCCAGACGCTGAGCCGCCCATAGCTTTTCTGAAAGATGAACTCAAGCATGAAATGAACACTAATCGAAATGTTTCGACAACTAACAGTGGTACTGTTATTGACGCCGTTTTTCAACGATTTTTAAATACTTTGAAATCACAAGTATATATGTCAAACTTTTGTTTTCATAAATCTATTGTCTCCGCAATTCCCCAAATTGAACAATAATAAATTAAATTAAATTTTCATTAAAGATATAATTATTCGATAGAAAATTATTTCCAGTCATAACCGATTCATTTCTTTCGGGATTAAAATCACTATTGCGTATTTACCATGATAACAAGTCAGATGTTACACATCATATGCGACTACTGTAAGACTCGTTTCTTTTTTTTTCTTTGTAACTCTCACTACACCAAGGTCCTAAATGAAGCTCTATCATGATTGCATGGCACAATGAACTCCCTCAACAGCAGGTCATTCCTGCTTTACAGGAACAACAATTTTTGCAAACCACTATCTTTGTGCAAGAGGGAGCAACTCCTCACATTGGGTACCTAGTCAAAGCACTACTAAGGACTATCATATGTAAGTTACGATATTTTTTTTCTATATATAACTTCGATCCACACTAATGTATACAAACGTAATATGAATATTTTTATACATTCACCCAGCAGAATGAGCTAATTATAGATAGAAATATTCATCCTTATTGCTTGTCTTAAACTCCAAGTTTGGTGATTTGTATTGCCACGAAAAAAAATCGCAAATTAGTGTGATTGGATAAATTTATTTTACCGTGCAACCAAATATTTTGCATACTTGTTAAACCTATCCTTAAAATCATATTTAAATAATTTTCGAATTTTACACATGATTATAATATTTTCGTGGTCTGTTGAAATAGTCGAAAATTAAATAAAATTGTATTTTATTAAAATTACAGATTTTCAAAATTAAATTGAACTTTTACGTCGATGGAATCAACATATCATTCTCATTTTTGAGCCATTATGGCATTAGCTTCATTGCATTGTGCTTAAAAAATATTGCACTGATTCCTATAAAAAGTATTTTCCATCCAAAATCAGATGGCTTAACATTAAACCAAGGACATGTGAATTTAGCATGCATACAAATATTAGCAGGCTTTATTTTTATCCGTCTAACTTTCTTATCATACCATGTAGAAACAACATATTGAATACAATAAATCCAGTTAATACGAGTAATAACTGTTTGGTTAAGTCATGATTATGAAATAATAATTAATTCTGCAATTGCATTCAAATATTATAGAGGTAAAATCTATCCGTGAATCTTAAAAAGTTTGGGCCTTTCTCTTGAGGAATTCCAGAATTTCGAAAGGAAGCCTATTAAGAAGTATGATAGCTGAACTGAAGCAACGCTCTCCGAATTTCTTCGTTAAGAGATAAAATATATTTTAATTTATAATTAGAATTAATAATAATAAGGGAGAGCTTATTAAACTTTGAAGTTATCTTTAATGTGCAAAACTATGTTTGTTTATTTCTTTTTAACTGGTAAAGAATAAAATGAGGAATTTAGAAAGGAAATAAACCGAAAAAAATTCTTTCATTGATAGAATTATCGACGTTGTATTGCTTAAGGCAAAAAAACGAAAAGATTCCTAAAAGTTTTCAAAACCCCCAGCAATGTATCAAATTAAATAATTTTTAATATTACCAATAATTACAGTTCTAATAATTATGCTTACATAAAATATAATTCAACGAAGCAAAAAAAGCGCTTTGGAGTGTTGCATTTGAATGTTTGTTTCGATATGAATGAAATTTGCTTAAAAAAATTCTGTAATTATGTTTAGATATTGTTCTAAGACAAAATTCTTAATGTACGATCTAATTTGTATTTTTAAATACGAATTGGAATTCCGTGTACTTTTATTTTTTTAATTTTTCATTAGGAATCTGTTAAATAGATAGTTTTAAAAACCTTTTTTTTTTAGTTCAAAAATATTTCAGATCATTCTAGTTAATGAGGTGAATTATCAAGAGTCATATTAATCCGTATTATGCAAAATAAGAAAAAGAATTTATCAAGCTATTATTTAAATGTATTTGTTTGGTGTATAATATTTGAACAATTTTTCAGTCATTTAAATTGCTTTTTTTTGGTCACAAAGGAGACATTATCCAATACATTCTCACAAAAAGTACTTCTTTTAATTACTTCGATATAATTTAATTTGATTTCCAGTTTTAAAAAAATTAAGCCATTCTTAGTACGAAAATTGTAAATAATCATAGTATTTTAATGGGTGCGCGTGTGCCAAAAATGATAACTCGGATTTTTTTGGTAATTTTTTTTCCTTCAGAAAAGCATTTTTTACTCGCAGTTATTGATTTCTGTGTTTAACTTCTATGTTATAATTAAATCTGGTGAAATGTATCAAAAATTTAAATTAATACTTATTTATATAGTATTTTTACTGCTTATATTTAATCTACATTTGGTATTTATTTCATCCCGAAACTTCGTCTCGGATATAATTCAAATTAAATTTCCTGCGTTATAAAGCAAACAATAGGTGGCAAATGAAAAAATAAAATTAAATATATATTTCTAAAATTTTTAGAGAATAATACTTTTAATTTAAGTCGACTAATATCAGCTTTATTAAACATAGAGAAAATAAGTTAAATATTGCTCAATTTTGAAAACTGATTTTATAACTAATACAGAAGTTATGTAGGGGAGACCGGGGCAAGATGTGTGACGACGTTAACAGTTTTTTGTTGTTTAGTAATTTATTTTTAAGGGTAGTGAAATCAATTTTACATGAACTGTTAGAGTAGTCCTTTGTAGTATTAAAATATATTACTATTTAATTTTTCCAATTAAAGAAGTTATGGGATTATTTTATTTTTTCATAACCTTAACAAATCGTCATCTTGTCCCAATACTGGGGCAAGATGACTTTTGCCTTGGGGCAAGATGGCAACATTGAAAAAGGTTGAAATATTTTATCTTTTGAATGTGTTACATGGTTTAACAAATAATAACTGTGTTTTTACATCTTACAAAGTATCAAACTAAGCGTAATGCATTGTAACGTAATGTTGAAGTGTTTAGTTGTGTACCTAACAATAGTCACAAATAAAAATGCCATTTTTATAATTGGAACATTCCTCATGCTAACATTCTTGGCATTTACATTCTTCTGTTGGAGGGTTCCTCTTCACAAGCAGGACACCTTTTAAAACTGTCCTTTGAAGTTGATACAACTGGAATGTTTAGCCTGGATTTTATAGACTTAGGCCTACAGGAACAGTTTGAGTTTCTTAACTCCTTTTTTAGCTTCACGATCTTTTTTTCTTTTTTTTTTAAACTTCCTGTTCTTTCTGCTTTTCCCTTTGTTCTAACATTTCTTTGATGGGTGTGCTTGTAAGAATTCTAGAGCTCAGTTTTTTGCTTTTTTACTCATATTATGTTGTTTTAGGCAATGGTTTGAAATAAAAAAAAAACACTAACAGGCTTCTTTGGTGCATCGGAATCAGCAGTTGCCATAAGTTCTGGTTTTTCTGGAGGGTTTATATGTTGGTTTTCTATTACCGAGCTCTGAAGATTAGCACTATTATTCTCAGTTTCATCGCCAACAGCAGCATGGTTAGTAGTTTGTACCGCAGCATAGACATGTTCGCTAAACGCAAGAGAATTATGAGGTTCGATCCCATATTCTTTACACCATTTCAACGGCATTTTCAACTGTAGCTGATTTGAAGAAAGTGATGCTTAAAACCTCAGCAATATTTTTGTCTGTGATAGTTTGTTCTAGATGAGTGATCATAAAGTTGTCTCATTCTTGGCTACAGTGTGTTTTAACCGGTCGAAACATGACACAACAAGGGGCTGGAGACAATGTGATGTGTGCGACGGCAACCTAACCAAGATGATGTTTTTCACTCTGCAATGTATGATAGCCTGCAAAGTTATATGAGTTTTGTGATTGTCAAAAATCAACAGATTAGGAGATTTTTTGCTTGGTTTCACATGAAGATAAAAGTACTTCAAAAAATAGAAAAAGGTTTCCTCATTGTTCCAGCCCTTATTACTACAGTTGCCTACAGTCCTTGGTGGGGCTCTTTCTACAAGTTCCAGGAAGCCTTCGTTTTCTCGCAAAAAATCAGAAGAGGTGGCAGATAAAAGCCAGTAGCTCTAAAGCAACAAATTATTGTTACATTTCTTCCTCTTTGGGGGGGGGGCTTAGCGGATGGCAAAAATGTCTTTCTCTGGTCACCCCCTTTCGAATGAAACCTTTCCCGATCCGATGCACCCTTTAGCTGCAGAAGAGAGGGAAGCGCAAGGTCGTGCGGACATACAGACAAACAAGTGTTCACAGGTTTTAATAGAACGGACAACATTAGTTAGTTTAATAAATTCCAAAACACGGGGCAAGATGGCGAGCTCGTCATCTTGCCCCGTGTTTCGGATCGTCATCTTGCCCCAGACTGTCTGTTTAAAAATATTCGTTCTCATTACCATGAAGGAAGGCAATTAATTGACATTTATTCATGGTAATAGGTAGTATTTAAATCAAGTTACTCATAAATATTAAAGAGAAACGTTATATCTTACATGTATCTGTAGCAGAGCTTATTTACACATGCACAAAAGTTATATCGTGGCATCAAAAATGAATCAAAGCTCCACAACTAACACAAAAAGGGCAATTTCAGCGTATCTATACCATTTGTCAGGGTCACGCGGTGAATTTATTATATTACTCATTGGTGACGTAATGATGTAATGGTTTAAACGAGCTGCTTGTGTATCTTGTCTTTGGCAAGGAGCCAAAAGAATGTAGTAGATAGATTTCTCTGGAATAAAATGGTGAATTGATGTTGCTCTGATGAGTTTAGTTTTTCTTTGGTATGAATTGGGTTCACGGCTGACATTTGTGCGAGAAAACCGAAATGGATTTCGAATCGTTTCGAAGATTAAGGATTAAAACTGTTTTGAAGATTGAGGATTTCGAATTGGTTTAAGAATAAGAATTGCGAACTGTTGTGAAGCTTGGCGACATCGAAACTGTTTGAAGATTGTGAATTCCAGATATATCCAACGGCTGGTAAAATGGCGTTTTTAGGAAGAGCTTTGAAGGTAGATTTGAAGTGTTTGGCGGAAGAATTAGGAGAAACTGTAACGGAAGAAATGAAAGTTTCTGCTTTAAAAAATATGATATTAGCAAGTGAAGAGTATGAAGAGGCGTTCGCGAAAGAATTACTGCACAGAATAGTAAGTGAAAGAGAAGCAATAAAGCGTCAAGAAAAGAAATGAAATAAAGCGTCAAGAAAGAGAAAATGAAATTAAGCGTCAAGAAAGAGAAGATGAAATTAAGCGTCAAGAAAGAGAAGATGAAATTAAGCGTCAAGAAAGAGAATAT
The DNA here is from genome assembly GCA_019973975.1 of Trichonephila clavata. Taxonomy (NCBI): domain Eukaryota; kingdom Metazoa; phylum Arthropoda; class Arachnida; order Araneae; family Nephilidae; genus Trichonephila; species Trichonephila clavata. The sequence continues at coordinate 157,864 of BMAO01030142.1, forward strand.
GAATTAGAAAAGTTGAGAATAGAAGCTTCGATAAGGAATAATGGTTTTAGGAGAGAGATGGACTCTCAGAATGAAGGAATACAAGAACACGTACCAGTTGGATTGCAAAAATTAATGCGTACTTTTGACCCTAAAGAAGGTGATATAAGTTTTTACTTAATACTGTTTGAAAGACAAGCACGAAGAGTTCATATTAAAGAAGAAGACTGGGTTACGAATCTTGTTGGACTATTGCCGTTAGAAATGGCGAATTTGATTGCCAGGGAACCTGAGGAAAAGGCAAATGACTATGAGCATATAAAAAGTATGTTATTAAAAAGATTTAAATTGAGCCCAGAAGCATTTAAAATAAAATTTAAGAGGCATTGTAAATCGACCGAGTACACTTGGCGAGATTTTGGATTTGAGTTGGCGAACTATTTTAATGAGTGGATTTCGGGACTAAATATCTACGATTTTGACAGTCTGAAACAACTTGTCATTGTAGAACAGATGAAGGAACAAGTATCCAGGATATACAACAACATTTTATTGATGATTGGGGTAGAATTGTCACAGTTGACGATCTTGCTGAGAAGTTAGATGATTATGAAAACGCAAGGCAATATAATCAGGCCACTAAAGCTACTTCTTCTCAACCGTATAGAAATTCATATCGGGAAAAGCCTGGCACGTTCAATAGAAGATGTCATACATTGAGTGAAGGATATAGACAAGAATCTAACAACCGCAGTGGATTCGATAAGCGAAATTCTTTCCAAAAACCAGTTACATGTTTCAATTGTGGACGAGTAGGACATTTTGCGAGATTTTGCAGGGATAAGAAAGATGGGAGAGAAAAGACCGAGGGTAAAGTTGCTGAGGTAAAGGTATCTGAAGTGCAAGTGGCAGAAGTCAAAGTAGTTGAGGATGAAAGCAAAGTAGTCACAGCGAGATTCAATGGCGAAGTTTTAATGGAAAATAAGAAATGCAGCGCAGTTCATTTAAAAATGTCTGATCTCAAAATAGTAAAAATTTCTTATGGGGGAGTAGAATATGAAGCTGTAGTAGATTCAGGTGCACAAATTAGCGTGTTTAAAAGCAGTGTAGTAGGGAAGGAAGTCGATTACAAAGGATATATAATGTTGCAACCTGCATTTGGTGATTGTTTAAAGGCTGAACTAAAAGAAGTGGATATTGGTTTGGTAACGAACGGGTATATTACGCCGGTAATTAAAACGGTGGTGGCAACTGTGGACAGACTGAACGCTGATATATTATTAGATACTGAAACTTATGAAGCATTGTTAGAACAAGAGAGAATATACAATCCCAGATTTACAGCCGCTGTAAACTTAAGATCAGATTCCCCCAAAAAATTGTTAGATGAAAGTGTAAATACTGAGGAGGAAGAACAGGAGTCAACAATAACAGAATATGAGGAGAATGAAAATAACACCGAAAAATTCAAGAAACAGCAAAAGAGTTGCGATACTCTTCAAGAAGCATGGAAATTTGCTAAGCGAAAAAAAGGAGGATATGTGATAGAAAACGATATCCTGTACCATGAAGAGCTGTTGTGCGGAAATAGGATAAAACAGTTAGTGATTCCCGAAATTAGGAAGAGGAAGATACTAGAAATTGCACATGAATCAGTGTTCGGAGCACATCTAGGAGCTCATAAAACAATTCAGAGAATCAAGTTTTCATTTTATTGGCCAGGAATGGTGAAGGAGATTAAATCATATTGTAGTTCTTGTCATGGTTGTCAGTGCAGAAAAGTAATTCGTTCGGTTGACAAAATTCCAATAACACCTGTATCTCGTCCTGAATTGCCATTCCAAGTGGTAAACGTTGATCTAATTGGTCCTATAGATCCAGTATCGTCACAGGGACATAGATATGTACTTTGTTTGATGGATCAGCATTCTAGATGGCCGGAAGCAGTCCCGCTCAAGTCACTAACGGCTAAGAGTACATGTGAAGCACTGCTCGAAATATTCAGTAGAACAGGCATTCCAGAAGTGATCGTAATGGACAATGCGACAAATTTTACTGCAAGTTTAACGCAAGAGTTTTTGAAGATTTTAGGAGCTTGCCCACGTTTTTCGACACCATACCATCCAGAAGGAAACGGGTTAGTTGAGAGATGGAACCAGACTCTCAAGAACATGTTGCATCACATTATTAGAGAGGAAGGAAGAAGTTGGCATAGGCATATACCGTTTTTACTATGGGCTTATCGGGAAGTTCCCAATGCAACTACCGGTGTACCACCTTTTCTGCTAATGTATGGAAGGGAGCCGAAAGGTCCGTTGTCTATATTGAAGTCAATTTGGACTGGAAACACGTTATTACCTCTGAATATGAAGGGATCAGTAGAAAGTTATTTGAAAAAATTAAAGGAAAAGTTAGAAGTATCAACCCGCGAGGCAAAGATATTCTTACTAACCGATCATAATCCCCTAGTGTTTCTTACTAGTGCTGCATCTCAATGTCCGAGATTACAGCGGTGGGCTTTGGCAATTCAACGCCATGAAATTGAAGCAAGTCACATAAAAGGATCAAAACTAGTTAATGCAGATGCGCTATCCAGACTGTAAGTGTAAACCGTAGTTAAATAAGAACTTTTAGAAGAATTTAAGAATAATTGAACTTTAAACTTTATTTTTAGTAAAATTTAATATGTTGGTTTTTATGTAGTGTATAATCTTAAGATAGTGCTTAAGCAGTGTGTTTTTTGTGTGTATGTAACGTGTGACCCTTAGGTTGTTTTAGCCATATTTGATCTTCGGATCTAATATGACTCTCGGGGGAAGGTGTCAGGGTCACGCGGTGAATTTATTATATTACTCATTGGTGACGTAATGATGTAATGGTTTAAACGAGCTGCTTGTGTATCTTGTCTTTGGCAAGGAGCCAAAAGAATGTAGTAGATAGATTTCTCTGGAATAAAATGGTGAATTGATGTTGCTCTGATGAGTTTAGTTTTTCTTTGGTATGAATTGGGTTCACGGCTGACACCATTGTTTAACGAAAGGCCAAAAGGAGAGCCAGTAGTGTTCATTTGATGCTGCTACCTAGTGGAATACGGAAAAATTAAGACATTCGTCATCTTGCTCCACTCGTCATCTTGCCTCGGTCTCCCGTACTTTCTTTTATACTCTCTACGTATATGTTATATTTTATGAAAGTTAATTAAAGAAAAATAATAAAGTATTTATTAATTTTTTAACAAAAGTGACTAAAGAAAAAATTTTATGTTTCAAAATTCACCCAAGGGGTGTTTTAAAGAAAATACCAAAACTGTATTGATTAGTTCTACAGAATTTATGTCAAAATAAACTAAACTCAGAAGCAAATAAAAATAAATGAATAGCATGATACCGAAGGGCATAAAATTGGAAAATAAATGTGGAAATATATAGCATTAACACTCTTATCATTAATAAATTGCTAATATGTTATTATCATTAAAAGTTAATTTAAATAATTCATCGTTATCAATTAATTTAAATAATTTCATAGCAATAAATAATTCATTAAAATTATTAATCATAAATCCTTCCTTTATTTTATTATTAATAAATTGTAACATAAATCTTTTTGAAGCTCTTATTTTTTTATACTTGAAGTTATTTTGTCTCATTTCACTCAAAAATGTAAATGTGAAATAAATTCATTTTGAAATAGGTAAATACACTCCGTCACAAAGAAATATATATACCAAGAAGTAATCAAGCAACTATCGTGAAACTTGGCAAGGATGTAGTATGGTTAGAGATATGCAAATTGTTAAAATTTCGACTCCAATGAAAGAAGGGTAAGCGTATATGAGATGAGTATCTGGGAGAGTTTAAAAGCATTATTGCTTTGTCATAGGGTTATTCAAACAAATCTATCGACTTCGATGGGCGGTATTGTGACTAGCAAGAACCTCGGAGACATCACCGGTGCCAATACGAACAATTGGCGAACTTTGAAAAGGATTTTTATGGTAGGCCCCAGAGTAGCAGGTTGATCGAACAAGCGTATCGGCCACCAGCTCCGTTGCAGCGATATGGCAGTTGCTCGATGTTGGCAACAATAGACCACGTAAGGGATGGTCTTCCTTCGCCGAAGGTCAGGGCGTCCGAGGAACACAAATACTCACGATGATCAGACAATTTTAAAAACAACCCCGTCCTTACCAACAACGTTGTTAGAATCGATTCGATGCCATTAACCATCTTCCAGGCACCCGGTGGTATCAAAGAAAACCATTCGGAGACGACTGGCCGACACATGCATAAGGAGCCGACAACCATAAGGAGTATCAGGAGCCGCACATCATAGGTGATGTCTATTGGATTTTCGCTGACCTCGGACCAGCTGGAGTGCGACCGAATGGAGGCATGTGATCTTCAGCGATGGATCAATCTCAATGCTGATGATTAGAGCATACGGGAACAAAGGTTGCCAGGCCACCAGAACAATATGGCATTTGTGGTAAAGAGGCATATAGCAATTACACAAGGTGTTGTAGCGTAAGGAGCGATTTGTTGGGAATCACGATCACTTCTAATCGTCCTTCAAAGCACTTTAACCGCACGTAGTTATGTGAAAGAGATTGTAACGCCAGTTATACTGCCTCTGGTATCAAGTCGCCTAAAAGCCATTAGTCAGAAGACAATGCTTTTCAACGCCTGTGCGACTCTCCGAACAATATCTTCAAGGATATGACGCACTCGAGTGGCCTCCCAGGTCACCAGATCTCTCACCAATAAAGTGCATCTGGGACGTGATTGGAAGGCAACTGAGGACGTCCCAAAATACTAGTAAATGAAATTCTCATTTGCAAAAATCATGGCATGATCTTCTGCAGGAAGTCACAAGTGACCTCATTGATTTGATGTCACGCCATGTTTTGGCTTGTATTTCTGCTAGAGGTACATTTATTACATAATGATTTGTATAGTCTTCATGTCATATATACTTATTAAATTAATATGTTCTTCTAAATTTCTAATCATTTACTTATCTCTTCATACACTACAAGCATGAAAAGTACCTCGTTTCCTTGTGGGTGTATATATTTTTTGTGACACACAAACACACACACACACACACACACACATATATATATATATATATATATATATATATATATGTATGTGTGTTTGTGTGTGTGCGTGTGCTATGAAAGTGATAAGTGCTACTTTTCAGCCATTGCTTTGCTTTGAATTTGTTTTTGGGTCCAGAGTCTGGGAATAACTTGTGTATCGTACTCAGATTTAGCGCGGGCTCTGCATTTTTTAATGCAATTTTTAGGTAAGTTACCTTTTTCTCATAATGAATTTATATTTTCTATCCATTATTTTCAATAGGTCCTAGCTCAGTATTATTAACAGAAAGGGGTAAGGTTGGCTGGCCACAAAACAAATTCAACCCCACTTTTATATAAAAAGTTTTTTTATATATAAGCTGTCCTAAGTCAGCAATGTTGATAATGCTGTAGCATCCATTCTTTTATATTTTTATATTTAACGCTGTTATTTTAATTTTCATATCTCCTTTTCAAATTCTGTTGTATGGTTATCTTGCAATTTCGATTCTTTTCAGTTTTAATCATGTTTATTCATCTCTCTTGTAGAGAAATTTTGATTATATATATATATATATATATATATACTAATAAAGTACGGCAATGATAACTAAATAGAATTGATAAAATACTTAATAAATAGATTGAATAATGAAATTGATCAAATAGCTCCATAGAGCAAATGATGCAAATGATTCAATAAAATTATTACTAAAATATTCAATTGATAAAGTAATTTCATTAATCCATAAAATCATTGATGAATTAAAAAGGGGTTCCTCGACTGAAGACAAAACATACCCAAACAAGTAACTACAGCAAAAATGCCTCCACTTATTATTTGAATTGGGTTCAGGATGTCAAGGCTATATACAAAAAGATGAGTGCGAGCGAGTTGTGCGGTTGAGAGGTGTGATGGATTGCTTCTGTCTCGACGCCTCTCACGTGTGGAGACTTTCTTTCTCAATCGTGAATATTTCCTGTCAGATTTCCTGAATAGGCTCTCAACAATGACGAATGCATTTTATGCCTTTCATTTCCTATGATTTGCGATGATTGAAATGGATTGCAACATAACGGAAGTATTTCGTAAGAAATGTCAATCTGTTACAATAAAAGTGTAATGATCAGGAATATATTATCATTCGTGCCCGAAACAAAGGTTATGCTACAAAAATGATAAGTATGGATAATTAGTAATTTGTTTGAGAAATATATCCTGAATCATTTTTTTAAATAATTTTATGGAAGAAATATTTTGAAACATTTAATTATACGACGAATTGCGACCCAGCATCAGTTAAATAAATATCTCTTTCTTATAGATGAATCAAAAATATTCCAATATTTCTTCCTCTAGTATTTTATTTAAATGCTAGGGTACCATGTTTGGAAATTCATGTACGCGTCATTTATCAATCAATCAGTTCTAGTCTTGGTGTAGCTAGTCTTAAGTAGGACCAGTATCAAAATTCCTTGGGGAAGGAGTCTTTTTTGGGAATGGGAGCTTTGTTAGAGGGAATATTGATAATATTTTACGATTATAGGCTTAACATGTTGAGGCTCATATAACTTGGGGCCCCCATCATTAATACGGTGGTGTGGTAGCTACACCCCTGTGACAAATCCTATCTAGCCTCATCTGTGAAACGCTCCACCACTCAACAACGCTGAAGAACAGATCAAGATAAAACTGCATACTGCATCAAATCCTATCAAGTGAACATTCAGGACACTGGTGAAATCGGTAGCCGAGTTGTCAATATCACGAAGGGTCGCGATAACCCAGTAGTCAAGGTATCGAATCGTGGCTGGTATGTCGTGAGCCCAGAACCTTTAAAAACCCGCTGTGTAGGATGCACGCTGAATCTGCCGAGAGCTCAAACGTCCTCCCTTGGTGTGGTGTGGTAGTTAGGATAGGGAGGTGCCCCTTCAGGTGCCATCCTCGTCACTTGGTCATGATTCAAAATGACGAGGTCCGTCACCAAAAGCCCTCGTGTAGCTAGCTGAACAGTGAGGCGTTAGTATTCACTCACTCAATCAACATCAAGAAATCGTAACTATAGCATCATATCGAATAAATCATGGATGAAATCCGGGTTCCACTTAAAGTCTCATATTTCAGAAAGCTGATACGTCACATATGTATTTGCAGTCACGTTGGGATATTGTGGACATTTGGTGATTTTGGTGCCAAAAATAAGATGTCGAATAAATGAAATAATAAAGTCCTTCTCTACTAGCCTTCGTGCAGCTTCTAGGCGCGACATTCACAAACCCTAAGTAAATAAATCAATTAAGGTATTGCGGCAGTCATAAACAATATGTGGATGAAAGTTCCCTTCTCTCGGAGATGTACAATGCCTTTATCAAGAAGATGGCTCCGGACATCACACTCTAAGTATCAGGTTGTAAACTGTACAAGATGGGCAGATGCTTTTCTGGACACCATTCTTTTTGATTTCACATCAATCGAATAATTTTAGAATGTGATCAGATGTCACTGTAAGCCCTGCCTCTGACGCTTTCAAAGGACAAACAGTGGCAAATGGTTGACAAGAAATCGAAAGGCATTTCTCAGCATACTTTGCGTATTCTGTACAGTGGCGTAACGTACACCCCCGCATTGCGGTAGGTTCTAGGCACTCCAGGGGCCCAAAAGTTGACTGACGCTAAGTACTAAGTAACAAACCTACTTCCCGTCTACCCGTTGACCCAGCTAAAGGTTTGGAAGAAAGTGAAGGATTTTTCGACATGTTAATTTTCAATTATTTTATTTATCATTTTAATGGACTCAAACACAATTTAATGCAACACTATAAATAGGATGTTCCAGTCAGTCAACAGAGAGAGGGGACGAGAGTCGCGTTTGGGGAGAATACATTAAACAAACCTTTTATAATAATAGTTCTACCTTAATATTACTTTACACGGTTGATTTGTAACTAATGTCCTCTTAACCACTTTTATAATTTAAATATCAACGTAATATGAAAAGGTGACAGTACCTGAACTATAGACAGTCTTATTATCAATTTAATCTACCTATAGCACTTCCTGACTTTAATCTTTTACAAGGCCTTTCTAACTTTTTATGGTATTCTTCACATTGTATCTTTCTTGTTACCTTTAGATCACCAAACTTCTAACCTTCTAACTTTCTGTTATCTATTCTCTTTCACTTCTAACTCACTAACCCTGTTTAACTCGCGAACTAGAACTATATATAATAAACTTAATTTGCATATCACGCTTTCTTCTTAGGAGAAGATAGATATATTTAGCTAGCCCCAAAGAATATCCAAGAGGATTAGTAGGAAGTCGCGTATAGATCCGTCACACGTATATGGGCTTGGGACCCAAAACCTGTGTTTGCAGGGGTGCCTTTATATTTTCGTTACGCAATTGATTCTGGATCTAGACTTGTTGCTTCAAGTATTGCTGTTTCTACAATTTACTGAGTTGATGTTGTTCTCGCCGTGTGTTACAAGGGAGATTTCAAAATAAGTATCATTTATTGTGCATAACGTCTCGTACTATTTACGCATTTCTTCCTGCTGTATTCTTAATGTCGGATAGTGTATTTTTATTATTAGTATTGAACTAAATTTTAAAAAAAAATAGATCATATTCCATTTTGTATACGAGCATTCCAGTATACGAGTTTTTTTAGTTTATATATGATTACATAAAGAAAAAAACTCTGTTATCAGGATTTGTTCAGAAGCTTTCTTGTTTATAACTGACTGATTTTTTTTTCTTTTACAGCCTTGGATAAAATGACACTCTGCTTGCATATCTGCACTTTTTATTTGCAATTCATATAAAAACTGACTAATGTAAGATAGTGACGCTGAGAGCTGTCTTTTATTGAAGAATTTATCCGCACACATATAGAAATCTATTTCAGACTGATTGCTCAGGTAAGAATAGTTTGATAATGATTCAAAATAGTTAAGTTTTATATTCTCCATTATTTTTTAAGCATCGAATTTATATGTTTTTTACCCCACACAAACTTGAAAACTTAAAAACATACTATACATCAATTTCACAAGGAACCCTTTTTTTAAAATTTATTTTGCAATACATTGTATTTAAGATATTAATAAAATACTCTGGAAAGTGTTATAAAACTACTGTTTTAACGAATTTACTCTTACAGTTATAAAAGCTTTTTTTATGAAGAATGTTTCGATTAGAATCAAAAATACAATAACTAATTTTAAGAAGTTGTTCGGATTATATGATTTTATGCACCCGTTTAATTAAGAGAAATTTGAACAATATTTTTAGCGATATGTTTATTTTTTTCAATACATTATGACTATTTATTGAGCCCCGTTACTAAAATTACCTCGGTATTTAAACCCTTTAGTGTCGTGGGCGTGTATACACGTCCTGCTGAGCGTGTACATTTTTTGTATTGTGTTGCTCTGTTTAAAACTAGCCCCACATTTTGGGAATATAATAACATGACAGTGCTTTTTAAGAATTTACTTACTTCGGAGAAGAGGTGGGAAAGGAATCTGAAGTGTGCTCTTTTCTATTCTTCATTTACAGTCATTTTCACTTACCGTGTGAAAAAGGAGCTTTTTAATTTTGTACAAATACACTGAATGTGATACTGGTTTATGTGTTCAACCAGGTTTCAGAACATTCCACAAAGCAGATAAGTTATAATGTATTTTTTATTACATTGTAACTCTACAGAATAATTATTTTTATTTTCATTTTATTACCCTATATATTTTTTCTTTTTTTAAAGTGAAAGGGAACAATTTTTAGGTGGGAAAACAAGCGCGCGTGCCTTTGGAGAAAATGGGGCATTGGGGGTAACTTTTCCTCGACAGTTAAGGGGTTGACTTCCATCAAAATGTTTAGGCATTATTTGATATTCCCTGGTTTTTCGTCCGTTCTAATCTTGGTTTATTTGTGGGGTAGAGTGACTTTAGATGATCATCATTGCATCCGGTGACCTGCGCATTGAAGATGTTAGATGACTGGACAAAAAGAAATGTTTCCCCCTTAGCTCTTCTAATCCTGTCTGTAATTTTCAGGAGAAAATGCCGCCGCATTAACCCTTCCAAAAAAGGAATACTTGTTTGCTATTGATGAAGTCCCTAAGTGTTAAATAGAAATATTACTTTCCAGCCATCAGTCCAATTAATACATATCTCTAATAGGTTTGAGTGTCGTTCAGACGGTTTTCTTTTGATGTCATGGACAGTCTCTTGTTTATGTGGCAGGTATGATAGATATTCGGCCTGTAATCGTTAATGTTCATTAGTTGTGCTTTATTGGGAATTTATTCGACTCTTTAGGGAGTGCATACACAACCATTAGCTCTAGATTCTGCTGCCATCTAGTGTTAGATTTCTAAGTCACCATTTCGGTGAGGTCGATTAGTAAAGGCGCCCCTCCCTCACCAATCCGTGGTTCCACAAAACTTGCACTTCTTACGCGTTAAGACCTTATCACACGCACATGTATTTCAAACAATTTGTCCTTGAAAGCAACCAATTCCGAGCAATTTCTACCTAGTTGCCATAGCAAAGTCCCCGAACAACTTTTTCCCAGTGAGCTGAAAAAAATTGTTCAAAATAAAAGTTGCTTGAAAGCCAAGCCAATAGGGTTCTTCGGCACACTGCGTCATAAACAAGATGGCGGTAAAAATGGCAGCATCGGCTTCGTCAAATGCATCAGATATGGCGTAGAATATTTTAATGGTGCATAATATTTTAAACAGAGTGGTACTCCATTTCAGTTTACACTCATTAACAAAAGTGCGAGCGAAATTTTAAAACTAATAATGGATGCTCGTTTTCCGAATCTGAAAAATCAGCTAGTAATTTTTTAATGTGGAGATAGAGCGTTTGTGACATCAGCGCATGTAATTTTTCTTACGGCAACCCTTAGCTGCGTCAAAAATTCGGCAAAATGGTTGCTCCAAATATGCGTGTGCGATAGGGCTTTTATTCGACTGGGTTTGATTTGGTTTTAATTAACATTACGTTATGAAGAATAACACATGGTATTTATTTCCTCTCCGAAATTTATTACCGCACTAACGGGATAAATTTAAAGGTTTAAAGTGCACCAGACTATCAATAATACACTCTTCAGTGGAATTAAGTTTCAAACCCGTGATTTGACAACACCGGTCATAAATACACAACCATGGCTATTTGGCTAGAGTGGTTACTAGACAGCTGGGGAGAAAAATAATATTTATTTCTGCTCTTTGCTGTTTGAGACTTGGTTTAGAAGGGTCACCACCAAATATATGATTCTGATTTCATGTACTGTTGTTTGTCTTCACTCGGTGCATTACAGTAGTGCTTCCAAACCTTCTTATCGCCGCGTAACGATCAAAGTTTGTGGTTATTTTATTGTCGTCCGCTAAGGAAGGACGTCAATTTTATATTTTACATGTCCCGATATTTTGTGCGTGCGAAATATTGGTCAAGCTTTAAGAAAAAGCTCCCACACAACTCCCGGTTATCTTTTGTTGATAAAATGCCAACCGAACCCGAGAAAAATACACAATAGCTTATAAATAAAATATAAATATGGAATTAATTTAATGCTCTTTGGGTGGTTTGGGAAAATATAGTGTTTTCAGAACAATCTCACTTTTAATAGAAAGGGGAAATCCAATTGCCAAAACTTACATCAGTTACAAGCTCTTGTTTTTTGGGGTGATAGATCTGAATGATCATTGCCTTTTCACTAAAAACTGCATGAACTAAGCAAACTTGCTTTTAAAAATATAAATACATTCAACCTGGATTGATTTTCTGAATGTGTAATTAAATTTCTCATCTCTCTATATAAAAATGTATGTTTGTATATTTGAAATCGCTTCACCTAACACCGTTCAACCAATCACTATGAAAATTGGCAAAATTGGCATGCATATGTATTTTTGTGGAGAAGGTTTTGTGCTATCCTCTTTGTTGCAGCTCCCCACCAGGTAGTGCTACAGCATATCAACTTCTGCACGGTTCAATCAATCGCCAAGATCCTAACGTGATCGTTAAAATTGACGCCAACTTGGCCCTAACACCAACATTTCGCTATGTTTCCATTGAATTGCCATTATAATGTAAGGAACGGCGTTGCTTGCGAATATTACAATTTTAATGTGAAATAAATACAACAGAAAGTAATGTTGATATATCACACATCCAAATATAAACTATTTACATTACTTTAAGCGTTCATTGCACAAAATTTGTAACAATGTGTTATTTTTGCTGAGCAGAGATCAGCTTAGGAAGGTGTTTTCAAAAACCGACGCACAAGGGAGTTATTAAGGGGGGCAGTATAAATAAAAAAATCCTCTTAACAGTTCTTAGACCTTCAGACTTAAAAATTAACAGATAAGGTGTTTTGTTCACCTGAGATATGCAAACAGCTTTTTTTGTTTAATTTGCAATTCACGTAAGATTAACTCATTAAAAACTTCCTTATCCTGCAATCTGTGTCGTTCAGTTTTTCAATGCACCCGTGCGATAAACAGGTATACCAGCTAGTAATAATATATTGTTAACATATGATATTGAAAACAATGATAATGTAGTTTGTACTATTTATTACTATTTTTTGAATGATTTCTGTTTTCGATAAATGATACTTGAAAAAAAAAAACGCAACACGTTTAAAATATAAACTAAAGCTTTTCTGTTGGAGAGTATTTACAACAATTTTTAAAACATCAAAAGTTTCATTACTCACGTTCACGACAAGTTTTCTTGACAGATTTGAAGTTTTCGTTTTCCTTGCATCATTCGTTTCCCATGATGGTTGAACGATTTTTAATTTTACTTCGGAGCATTGGACATGCTGCGAAGTTTTGCATCGAAAAGTACAAATAAAAGCAGTAGCAACGCATAAAGTTTCTAAATTTATATTTTTAAGGGTATGAAATTGCTTTCAAATATCTTAATATCTATTTTACCGTTCAAAAAAAAGAACATTACATAACAGCAAGAAAACCAATATTTGAATTTTTAGGAAATTAAATATCCTAAATTAAATAATAAGAATTAAGCAATCGAAATTTATTTCTCACAGCTCTCTCTTTAAGTGTCTAGATTATCTGAAGTTAATTTAGTTTTATTCTTGTTATATCTTACATGTACTTTTAAATTTAAATTGAATAAAAATAAAATTATTTTAATTACTTTATTTTCATTTTTGCACTCTAAGATTTATAGATCATTTCTATGATATATGCATTAATAAAATTAAATATTAAATGCATTGTTTATTACAACATATCTGTGTATGAAATTAATAATAATGAAATGCGATACATATGTAAATTTCCCTTTTACAATCGCATCCTCTTAGGCAAATTAAGATTTAAAATCAGAGTTTGCGTCCAAATCCATTGTTCCAAACGTAGTCAGACACCTTAACTTAATTCAGTGGTGCACAGCCCATGAGGGCCAAAGTCTACTGTGTCCATATCAGTATAGGTAACCTTGAACCTTGAAGTGCTTGAGCAAATGTTCCGGTCAAGTGGTGAGTCTGACGCCAAAAAATTTGCATCCAATATAAAAAAAAATTTCTAATGTTAGAAAAATGAACGGAAGATATACATTGTGTTGCAGAATTCGAATGAAAACTCACATGGGTGATAATAGAAATCACGGAGACAACAAATAAAAATATAGAAGATGAGGTGCTAAGCCCTAATTAGTCAGAGTAATGAGCAAAAATAGTTATGACACGTGTGATGTCGAGGGAAATGAAAAGGGACAGTACAAGTTAAGAAATACATTTATTAGACATGAAGCATATTTACAATATGAACAATGCATCACAATTAGACTTCAGAAACGCAATGATTAGTGATTGTTACAGGAATTGTTCGAAATGTCAGCCACTTAGTGGCGAAAACACCAACAAACGAATAATTATCGGACGTGTTCAAGCAAATCCATTGTACTGGCAATGTCAGCTGAAGCGTCAAAAATCCATGCATTGAGTTTTTCGACTGTAGTGACTGGCGTATCACACATACACAAGTGATTTCAGGTGACTCAAGAAGAAATCCATCATGCATTGAGTTCCTCTACTGTATTGACTGGCGTATCACACACATACACAAGGGATTTCAGGTGACCCCAGAAGAAATCCATACATTGAGTTCCTCTACTGTAGTGACTGGAGTATCATAAACAAGTGATTTCAAGTAACCCCAGAAGAAATTCATACATTTTGAGTTCCTCTACTGTAGTGACTGGAGTATCATACACAAGTGATTTCAGGTGACTTTAGAAGAAATCCATGCATTGAGTTCCTGTACTGTAGTGACTGGAGTATCATAAACAAGTGATTTCAGGTGACTCCAGAAGAAATCCATGCATTGAGTTCCTCTACTGTAGTGACTGGCGCATCATACACAAGGAATTTAAGTTGACCCCAGAAGAAATTCATGGGATTGAGATCCAGATACAATAGAGGACCATCAACATGTTTGCTGCGTCCAATCCACCTCTTGTAAAATGTAGCATAGAGTTGGTTACGCACTGCAATCGAAAAATGTACTCGTGTTCCATCGTGCATGGACCATATAATCTAGTCCGCAGTGATCTTTACTCTCTGTAGCAACTCCGGGAGAAGTGGAAAAGTTGCATACCCATGGAGGATTCTTCTCTAGAATTGCGCTCCAAATAATCCCATTCGCTTGGTCACTCCAGTCTCTGGCTCATCGTCCTCTCCGAATGCTAATATTTCCCCTATTTTCCCCAACTAAACATAGTTGGCGAACCCATGATCTGTGTTGATTTATCTTCCCCATGTTGCCTATTATCAACCCTCTGAATTTGTCAGTCGAATTCGGAAACATCCTGTATAGTATGAAATCAAATACGTGTATTAAATGTGCTATTACTTTGTTTTGCAGCGCATTCGTATCACATTACAATGTGGCTCATATCAAAGCAAAAAACTAGCATTGATATTTTCTCATATAGTTTTAGTCCAGTAATTTTAAATTATTTATTGCTGAGCAATATTTAGCATGGGGGAGTCCGTATCCAAAACGCTGGCATTCAACAGCTTTAAATAAATTGCCCCATCACAAGTGTGATCAGTTTGCGAACAGAATCTGAAAATAAAAAATTTAGGGAATCCAGTGACGACGCGATAAGATTTTAAAAATTTATGTCAAACACTTCATCTTTTTTTAGTAAAGAAAAGGTTCGTTTGGGATTAAAAAAAGGCATTTGTTAAAAGGCTTTTAATTTTTTTTCTCACTTTTTTAATCTTTAATAAATATAAAAATTGATCTAGAAAAAAAAACTTCCAAACTTCAAGGCAAACACAACAAATTTGTGCAATCTAAGATAAGACTCATAGGTAAGCGATGAAATGGTATAAATATGCATGCATCAAAAAAGGTAAATATATTTGTCATAACAAATGAAGAAATAAAGAAATCAATGGCAAATAAAGAAATAAAGAAATCAATGACAAATAAAGAAATAAAGAAATCAATGACAAATAAAGAAATAAAGAAATCAATAACAAATTAAAAACTTTAATGATTTTCCATTGTTAAAATTTTTTAAGCCAATTATCTGACTTTCTTAAAATATTTGATTTCTCTTATGAGCAATAATTATTTTAAACTTTGATTATAAATATTAACATTAAATATATATGTTCTAGAAGTTAACAAAATTTCATATGCTACATCATTTTTAGCGCGTTTTTCACGCAGTAAAACAAAAGCGCTATTAGGACGCAAATTTCATCTTCGTCTTCGTTCCATATTTTGTCGTACCTTTTTCTCAGCCAATAAGCAACCAATTGACCTCGGGTTTTCGGCATTTTGTCGCATTTGTGCCCTAGATGAGCCAAATCATATTTAAATTTAATCATTTTTAAATTTTTTTTAGTACAATACTACTTTCTGTTAGAGTAAAAAGTTCATTAGTTGCATTATTGTAAAATACAACATGTGAAAAACGCGCTAAAATTACTTGGCCATGCCAATGATTGATATCTTGTTTAATTTTTTGATTGAGAAAATGTTTGCTTGTAAAAAGGCACATTTTTTATCATTATATTTGAATTATCATGATGCAAAAACTGTAAACGTATACATTTTGGGTAACATTTTTATGTTGATGTTGGTGTCATAACTGCTCGAAAATCTCTAAGTATACTTTTTTATCTCCTAGAACGTGAAAAAAATGTTAATTTCCAAACTTGAAAGGAGTAATTTGCATTCTGGTAGTACTTAAGCAACCTTCATTTAAATAATAATGCACATTGTGTTCATAATAAAAAGATAAAAATAATTTTCTTAAAAAAGAAAACTTACATTGTCTCTCATATTATCATATCCAAAGTACAGCACTCTGTTAAGTGCCTTGAAATTCTTCTGTGAAAAAAGTACAAAAATGAGCATATTGAGATATGTTATCTCTCTCACTACCATATTTACTTCCCTTTTGAATAGTATGAACATTTTAATTTGAGAGCATGGTTAAATTCTATTTTTTTTTAAAAATTAAAAATCTAGAATATAATAATGTAATTTTCTATTTTTTATCATAAACCTCAAAAGTAAGCAAGTATCTGAAATTTTAATTCATCTGTTCGTCCTTTTTTTTATCTCGTAAGTTAATAATACTTCGGAACAAGCATCACTTTATTTAACTAATATTTATTTTGGAAATTTTCCAAAAAAAACCTAAGCTAAACATATGTTAAGTACGGAATGATAATGAACTGAACTGAAATAACAACACGGAAATATGTTAAAAAAATACCTCAGAAAAACAAACGTTAATTAAAGAATGGAGAGGAAAAATGCAAATGGCAGGATCCCAAACAATTAACTAGTGTGTGGATTTTTATATTTATGACACTTGGTCTGTTTAAGAGGTATTTAGATTTGTAACTATTGAAATGTTAATTAGGGATGTAAAAATTCCTACTTATACTTTTTTTTCAATATTTTGAATTACATAATGGGTATTTACGCACAGTGTTTAGTACAATTAATATAAAAACAGGAATCACAGAACACGAGAAAATGACAAAAATAAGTGTTTATTCACATTTTAACTTAACTCTTTGTTTAATGACGTGTTCATGTTTCATAATAAACGTTTTATTTTCAATGATCCAATTATTTCGAAAACATGTGTTTTTAATTATTTGTTATTCCGCTTTTCAGTTTATCTCTTTACATGCATGCTTTCATCAAAGTACTATCCAGTTTTTTTTATATCCTAAATGTTTGTAATCTGAGATAATGCACGTGTAATTCTAAATTTATGCGAAAAAATTTATTGAAAACAAAAAGAATTAAATGTTTTTTTAAATTTTTATGTGAGTTTATTCATAATATTAAACAATTATTTAATTAGTATATAGTAAAGTTTAACTAAAGTAATTTTTAAATGAATATCATGGGATATGCAGAATAGTTTTGAATATTTATTTCTAAAATGATTTATTAGGGCATATTATTAAATTATTTTTAATAATTACCTCTGTGTTTTTTATCAAAATCATTAATTTTAGAAATCTCTGGATGCATTAACATATTTTAAAAGAATTAGAGCATAATTAAAAGAATATATATTATCTCCATAAATGTATGATTTACAAATCATTCTTAAATCTGTACTTTTTTACTTCCTGCTTCTTATAAACTTTCCACTATAACTCAATTTTGACTGAACTCCAAGAAAAGTGGAGTTTTTTCCTCTTTTAACAGAGATAAGTTGTTGACATGGTGTAATTATTTATCGGAACCTCAAACTTAACGGTTTTTAGCTAAAAACGTGCACGCATTAGCAACTGGGATGAAAAGGAATTCCTAATCAGGGCAAACGTTAAAAGCTATAATTCCTGTCATTTGTCGGTCGCGAATGGATAGAAGGAGTCCAACTCTTTTATAAGAAAAAAAATTATCTTTTACAAAGAACTAACAAAAAAAAAACAATATTTTGGTCAAATATATATATGTGTGTTTATTCAAAATATATTCTTCCATACTTAATGTTTTTAAGCATTTAACTTTCAATGGCGTAGAAAAATATTTGGACCAAAATGAAATGACGGCATCTATACTTTAGCCGATAACATTTTGTACAACTGTGTAACTAAATGTTCAATAATTAAGATTTTTAAATTAGTGTACACCGATTCAAAAAATCTACATTTTTCGATAATAATTAATTATCCACTGTTCTACGATTAGAAATGTACTGAAATTTAGTAAATGCGAAAAATCCAAAAAAATCCATCACGCGAACAATCCAAAAAATTATGTATTCTGTATGAGTTATGAATTATTTTTTTTCCACAGCTATGTGTTTATTTAATAATATATTTTAAATAATAATATTATGTTTTATACTTTTTATGCATTTTTAGAAATACAGTAAAAATAAATATTAATTTGACTCATATGTTTTCAATTTTTGTCAGTAGAAAAAGTAAGAATCAATAGAGGAAGTAACAAACTTATGAGTAAATTTTGCCAAATTAGAATTTGATTAATTTCTTAATATAAATTTGTCAAGCTCCATAAAATGACTATATTTATGAGAAAGTTCAACTTTTTTTTGAAAGTTAATTCAAAGATTGACCAGCTAATTTGTACCTAGTTTGATTGTTTAATTATTTAATTAACATCAGAAATCAATTATCTTTTAGCCATTACCAATTACACCCTGCTGTGAAAATTTCGGAATTATTTTGAGTAGTACGTTTTTAAACTCTTCAATACCTTTTTTTAAACTCTTCAAAATGTATTTTTAAATATTTGCATTTTAAAATAAAAAATTCTAATTAACATTTACTTCTGCGAAAATTACAGTCCAGAAGCGACATTTAAAATATATTTCGAGAAGAGAAAATGACCCGAATTAAAAAATTAATTTCCGGATGCAAATTATAATTAAATGCATGTTTTCATCATATATTATCCGATTCCTTCGGATCTCCAATGCTTGGATTAAATATCATTAATTTTTTGTGGAATTTTGGTAATGATTAGTTTTTGATCAAATAAAAAATTCTATCAAAACATTTATTCAGTTAAAAAATTCAATTAAGTTGTGTTATTAAATAAACTGTTTAAGAAGGAAGTAAAAAGAACACTTCGGCATAGCAATTTTTTCGCGTTTTAAGCCTAAATCGCGGAAATTGATTTTAAAGAACTTCGAACACTTTTGTTGCAGAAATCTAACTGATTGAAAATAACATGATTGTCTGCAATAAATAGTGCATTCGCTTCGTTAGATCAAGAGTTTTATCTGTTTAGGGTTCGAGAATATTCTGTTTAGTTAAACCTAAATAGAATACTTTTTTTCAGTACAGTAAAGTTGCATTTTGACAATAACTTTGGGGTTAGAATCCATAATCGCGAGATTGTGTTACATTTGAAATTTATTTCTAATCAATGCTGTAAAATTCAATAATTGTATAACAAAATATGAAAAATAAACGTCGAAAAAATTTTTTTTTCTTTAAAAATTAAACTTTTTGAAAAGAAACGAGTGAAGTTCGACTTCATTTTGGTATCCTTTAATTTTTAAGGGAAACTTAGAGATCAGATTCAATGTTAAACGATATTTTAAAACTAACTCGCTAAGCTAGGCATTTAACTACAATTATATTTTTCTGACCTTTAACGTAAGTGATTACTTTCACCATTATATATTTACCTTCGATAAATCTTGCATGCATTTTAAGCAACCCTCATTATATTTAAATATATATATATATATATTTTGCACATTCTCTCTACATAGAAGCAATAAGAGTAGTAACAACAAATTTTATCGACGATGAATAATTGTATTCCGAGTTGAACGCACTATTTCTCTTTTTATTCAGAACATAAATTTCTGATCAAATGAAAGAGAAAAATGAATTAAGAAAAAAAGGTGGGCCATTAATTTAAGGAAACGAAGGTTAACTGATTGTACGACAATAAGATTCTAAATTGGGGCTTTGCAGTTTCGATTCGTGAAAGGAATAAATACAGAATAAAATCCTTTCAGATCAATATGTTCGTGAGATGTTTTAATAGAAAAAAATTATTAAAAATTATCCTTTTATACCATTTAATTGAATATTCTAAGCTTAATTAATAGAGTCAAAAGAACAGTAAATGAATGCATTGTTTCTGTTGCGAAGTGTAAATCATTTTGGGGAAATCAATTAACTAAGAAGGCAGTTTTCCTCTCATTTTTCACAAAAATTTTAATAATGTATTGATCAATGTTACAGTTAGAATAATTGAAAAAAGATGCCATAAACAAATAATTTACAATTTCAGACAATTAAATATCAGTAAATGAAGTATGTTAAAATGTGAAATTTTCAACCTTCAAAGAAGTATTTCAGTATTTTCTGAAATATGATTTATATTTTATTTCTAATATAGTAAAAATACAAATGAATGCTTCATGCATTCATTATTCAGAAGTATAGATTTATATCTTAAAATTTGCTTTCTCATTCCTTTATTTTAATAATTAGCAATTTTTTTCCATCTGAATTAGTTTTCAATCAGTTATCCAAATTTTTTATAGAATACGTTTTCGAGCGTAATGAAATTAACTGATGTTATAGGTTAATAACGCTCAAGCATATCTTACAATTATCTAATTTAAATTCAACTGAATTCAATAAATCAATTCGAAGATTTTATTTTAATACAATATCTACATTATCGCATGCAGTTGTATGGAGAATTTTTTTTCTTTCATTTAAATATATATTTTGTTGTTTAATCAGGTAAAATGTAAATTTTGGAGGTCTAGAATAGGAGTTCGAATAAAAACTTTACTTTGTTAGAAAATAATATTTGCGATAAATCAAATGGAAATAATTACAGTGATGCAATTGATTTTATTTCTAAAAGCAAAATGAATTCTTGAAAATTATGTTATAAACTTTGATCGTAAGAGAATATTTGGATTCAGAAAGAAGAATTATTAAAAATTTAATTATTCAAAATAAAATTTAATAAAATATATGCTTGGAAAACTAGCAAAAATATTTTCAAATTGTATATTGAAGACTTCTCCCAAATGACGAATTTTCAAATTCTAATTCCTTTATTTTTTTCCCAAATGGGCTGCATATTGACAAGTAAGCCCAAATGACAACACCCCAAATGTGAAAGCCATTTTCAAGGTGGCACCATCTAGTGGCTGCCCTTGCTATCACATTTGGGCGCTGGAATTAATTTTAATTCAAACTGGAGGTGGATGCTAAATTTTGCCGTGGTTTAATTTTCCCTAAAGTACAAAGGCTAAATTGATTCTCAATTGATCTTTTACATGACGGTTAATCATACAACATGCGAGCCTACACTTTTCGCATCTAGTAAAACTTTCGACTCCAGCCGGAATCGAGTCTTCAATCTTGGGCTTATGAAGCGGACACCTTACTTCTAAGCCACCGAGCCGACAATTCTATAATTATATAATCGATTTTATACATTTGTTACCTCTCTTTGATATACCTAGATAAAAAGAAGAATCATCCTAATAACACAGCAGTACCTTCCTGCAAACGACGAGGCTGCGGTAGGCTAGTGGTAATCTTCCACAGACTCTTGACCGGCATGTTTCGAGTTCAAACCTCGCTTTTCTGTGTACAGGAGCTGTTGCTGAGTTAATTCTGTGGAGATTCAGAATCCTTTTGTTGGACGTGATTTGGAAATTCGGAAACGGTGGACAGTACAGGTATCTTCGTCTCTTGAACATGGTTGATATAACTTTTGTTGTTTGAAAGTGGAATGGGGTAATTAAACACTCGTTCGCACTTACTTAGTAAAAATGTATTGGCATTTAATAAATAAATAAATAGAAGAAAAAATGTGCCTAATTTTAAAAATTATATCTGTATAAAATTTATAGTTTTTATAGTTCATATAAAAAGAAAGCGAAATCTTTATATAAAATAATTTAATTTTTAGTTATTTCAACTGTGAAAATCGTGTTTGAACGGGATTATTTTATAATCCTTTAGATTATATTTGCCGTTAACGTTGAATTGAGGTTGATGCCAGTAATTTTAAAATTAACAATTCGTTGAAGAGGGTGGAATCCTTTGGGATATCACTATTCACTTACATTCACGTAAGATTCCGACTTTTCATCTTTTCGACTAAAGCTTGAGGAATTCAGTGAATTCCTCAAACTTAGAAAGGAAGTTGGAGGGTAAGAGAAATATTCATTTGGAAAATTTGATAGAAAAGTATTTAACTATTCTAGGGATTTAGTATTTGAGATGAAAGCAGGAATATAAATCTTAACAGCTTTTCCTTAATTAAGCTGTTTCTCTCTTTATGAACTTTAATTTATTTCGAAAGATGTTGTTGTACTTTAAATTATGTTAGAAAAACAACTCTGAGAAAATAGATTTTGTAAATAATTTTAGTAGATGTATAATAGATTAATAAATCCAAACTACATAAAATCCGGCGTATAACGCTAACCCGTTCATTTCGATCATATTTTCTGTGTTATAGGTGAGCGTTATAAGCCGGGTAAAAAAAAATTAAAGCTTCAAAAGTTTTAAAAAAAATGAAGAGAAATAAATTAGACTTCTACATGTGCACGAAACTACTTTTTTTAAAAGCAATGATCTACCTAATGAACTTAAACAGTTGTATAGCTCAAGAATTAAACTATACTTCTAATTCGTAGGATAATACCTCGGATAACTGACTTCAAATCTTAATAGCATTGCATACGTAGATTTGAGGTTGCTATGTAAGTAAAGGGGTGAGCGTTAAGAGGTTTCAGGTGTGTTAAGGTATCCGACTATTTGCGAACACTTTTTTTTTAAAAAAAAAATGGAGATATATGGGGATTTTTGTTGTTGTTTTTAGATTTGATTAGAACATTTTACGAAAAATGTGCTAAAGTTATGGGGAGAAAAAGAAATTATTATTACAAAAATGGGAAAAACTATTAAACATTTACCAAAAAAATTCCAAACGCGGCCCATTCTGTACCAAAAGTGTACGAACAAATTTTCAATTCTTCAATTCTGATGTGTTGATATTGTCACAAACTGATACGCTCTGAGTGGCCGAACGGTTAGAGCACTGCTCTACAATGCAAGTGGCTCGGGTTCGAGCCTCCCAGATATTTGTTTGTTAAATTCAATCATGACTTTCATTATT
Organism: Trichonephila clavata; assembly: GCA_019973975.1. Taxonomy (NCBI): domain Eukaryota; kingdom Metazoa; phylum Arthropoda; class Arachnida; order Araneae; family Nephilidae; genus Trichonephila; species Trichonephila clavata. The sequence continues at coordinate 181,116 of BMAO01030142.1, forward strand.
TATTATTATGGACATTTGCAAATTATGTAAATTGAATTTATGTTAATCTTTCCCCTGGTGGTTATTCTAGAACCCTCCACCAGGTTTATAAAAGTACTGCAGCTGGATAGGTCTTCAGTTGTGGTGCTGCCCGTGTAAAACACTACGACAAAATAAATTGTGTATTGGATAACATCGCCTTATTCCTTTCTACGCGACATTTTGGTGGAGGCGCGGGGTAACGATAGCCATCGGCAACAACGGATATCAGAGAAAGTCGAAGGCTCCAAGGGCTACCTCCAGAATACGGGTTGCTACCTTGCCGAGTCCGAACTGTAAAAAGAATGCCGGAAGGTGAAACGGAAGACAAGGCAACATCATCAATCCCATCTATGTATGTTACCTATCAGCTGCCACGAGAGCCTTGTTCATTCTCTGGCTTGAATACCGAAGATGCTGAAAAATGGAAAAATGATTACGAGAGGATTGCTAACTACAATAATTGAGATGAAACAGTACGTCTTGCAAATGTCGTGTTCTATCTAAGCGGAACTGCAAGGTTGTGGTTTGACAACAATGAAGATCGATTGAAAAGTTGGACAGACTTCGAGAGACTTTTTGAAGAGACTTTCGGAAAGCCTGAGGACGTAAAAAGTTTTGCAGAAGGATTATTAAGGACAAGGGCTCAGCGTCCTGGCGAAACGCATGAGTCTTACGTTCAGGACGTATTGTCATTATGCAGGAAAGTGGATAAAAATATGCCAGAAGATCAAAAGATATCGCATCTCATGAAAGGGGTGGCTGAAAATCTCTACCAGGTACTGATAAACAGAGAAGTTAGCACAGTAGATAAATTTGTTACGTGTTGCCGTGAAGTGGATGCCATGAGAAAAAGACGAGTTGTGCCGCTACGATATGAGAGACTACCTAATGTTACACCCATGTCAATGGCCAATGAAGGAGATCTAAGCGATCTAATTCGAAGGATTGTTAAAGAAGAAATCGAGAAAATACTCCCACGGATCGCAACATGTATAGACGACGAGCCAAGCAATTTAGAATCAATTATCCGAGAAGAAGTTCGAAGCAATTTGGCTCCACTCTCTCGAGAAAAACCTACGCCTTCCCCTTACAGAACTCAAAGGACTGGCGGAAGTTCCTGGAGACCAAGGCCGAGACCTCGACAAGAAAACAGACCAACTCAACAGGATACCGGAAGGAAGACTGACCTTTGGCGTACTTCAGATAACGTACCAATTTGCTTTCATTGTGGACGACCGGGTCACGTGACTAGATATTGCCGTGATAGACGACGTGTTTTTAACGCAGCAAGACAAAGAAGGCAATTAGACCAGTCAGAACGCTGGGATTCCGACTCTCTTTCTGATTACGGCCGCGATCCTGAATCTAATTACCAGCGTTACAGAAGTAATTCGCCGTACCCTAGACGCAATCCACAACGCCACCAATCAAGATCTCCATCTCGTCGCTCACCTGTTAGGTCCAGTGAGGAAAACTAAGGCATGCGACCTGCGTGGGAGGTAAGGCCGCAATAAACGAAAACCCTCCAGTATACACGGCTGCTAAACTAGTCAAAAACTTTGTATCCGTAACTGTCAATGGGCATATCGTTAATGCCTTGGTTGATTCAGGAGCTGATTATTCAGTAGTTTCCGAACAATTACGCACGCAACTAAGGACGCCCATGTTTTCAGAACACAACCCGATTCTTCGAACTGCCTGTGGTAAGGTTGTAGAAGCTATAGGACGATGCATGTTGCGAGTGAACTTGAATGGAGTGGTGCAACCTTTCGAATTTTTGGTATTCCAGCAATGCAGTCATGATCTCATATTGGGATGGGACTTTTTCAAAGCAACTGATGCCATTATTGATTGCGGATCAGGTGAACTTCAGATTGGAGAAGTCTCTCCAAATGATATCAAAATGAATGAAGTAAATTCTGGTTTATATGCGGTCAGTGATGTTGTCATTCCAGGAAACTCTATAAGAAAGATTTCCGCTTTGGCTAAAGACCACCAGACCTTAGAAAAGGTTATAGTTACTGGAATGAAGAATTTTGAATGGACAAAACAGCTAAAAGTCCCAGCTACAATAGCCACACTCCAGAATGGTAAAATAGATATTTGGATTGCTAACAGTTCCTCTCAGCCACAGATAATACCAGCTGGCATGTGTATAGCCGAAATGACGGATATTGAGGATGGATTGGTAAGTTCTTTGAACGAGAATGCTGACAAAATCGAAGTAAAACAGATGAAGCACCCTAGACAGTCGGTGAAAGAATTCAAATGCCTTGTAGACCCGGAACTGCGTGAGGCGCAACAGAAAGATCTTTTGAAGTTGCTTAACGACTTTACAGATGTTTTTGATTTTGAGAACAAAATAAGAGTCTCGAGTAAAGTAAAACACAAGATAAACACCGGCGATTGCCAACCTATTAAGCAAAAGCCATATAGAGTGTCTTTTGAAGAGAGAAGAATAATTCAAAAAGAGGTTGATCAAATGCTGAAGCTTGACATCATAGAGCATTCGGAGAGTCCGTGGTCATCCCCAGTTGTTCTGGTGAAAAAGAAAAATGGATCCTGGCGTTTCTATGTGGATTACCGTCGCTTGAACAAAATTACCAAAAAGGATGTGTACCCTTTACCCCGGATTGACGATGCCCTGGATAACCTTTCGGGTGCAAGCTTGTTTTCTACAATATACCTTAAGTCTGGATACTGGCAGATTGAAGTCGATGAAAGAGACAGAGAGAAGACGGCTTTTATTACTCCGGATGGATTATACCAATTTAAGGTTATGCCATTTGGGTTATGTAACGCCCCAGCCACGTTCGAAAGAATGATGGATAGTATCCTTAAGGTATGTGACTACCTTCGGAGCACTTTTTTTGAAATATGTAAAATTTCACTTATGTAAACATATTTTTATTTGTAATGGGACATAAAAGTAAGAATTCAAACACAGTTTTTACAAAGTTATAAATATTTTTGGAAATATAGGGAATTTTGAGTGAAATTTTAGTGAAAAATTGCAATTACGGTAAGGATTGTGTTCAAAATTCTGATACATATATTCTAATAATATTTATACAGTACATAAATAACATCATTTTCTGTGATTATAACTATGAAATTTATAATACTTCTGTAAAGTTTTCAAAATATGTCAATTTTTATGCAAAAACTCATTTTTTTACAAAAAACTAATGTTATTTTCTCACAAAAAGTGCAACAAAATAAATAAATATATACACAGGTATTAGATTATAGTTTAGACTACAGATAAAACTAAATTAAAGATTCTCTGAAAATTTCAAGTCAATATCTTAAAAAGAAATCTTGTAGTCAACCGTACCGTGAAGAAAAAAATTGAAAAACATAGTTTCTCAGAAAATGCATTTAAAGATTTTAATGCTATGTGAAAAATTTTCTACTGATTGTACATTTTTTAAACTCACCATATTTATAGCTCAAGCTCTTTTAAATTTCTTGTAAAACTTATTTGGAATTTTTTATTAACCTTTTGCTGTTTTCCTGTGAATTTTATACACTATAACAATTGTCCTTTTTAGCGAAATTTTGGTGAAAAATTGCAGTTACGACAAATTTTTTACACAAAATTCTAATAAGTGTATTCATATAATATTTATACAGCACATAAATGACATCTTTATCTGTGTTAGGTATCAAAAGATTTGTAATACTTGAAAAAGTTTTTTAAATACGCCAAATTGTATGCAAAAACTCATTTTTAAAAAAAAATTAATGCTTTTTTTATAAAAAAGCAATTAAATATTTATATATATATATACAGACATTAGATTTTGATTCATAACACAGATAGAACTACACAAAACATGTTCTGAAAATTTCAATTTACTATCTTAAAAATATTTTGTATAGTGAACTTTATCGTGAAGAAAAATATTGAAAAAGTTTCTCGTAAAACACATTAAAAATTTTTTTAACACAAAATAAATACTTTTCTACTTACAAAACATTTTCAAAACTCTCCATATTTATAGGTTAAGCCTTCTTTAGCTTCATTTTTAGCTAATTTTGACTTTTTTTTGGCTTTTTGCTGTTTTCTGGAGAGTTTTGTTGAGGGTAATGACTGGCGTTTTGATTTTTGAATACGTTCTGTGTCAATTCCCATGTAGTTTTTAAGTATCATTGGATCAATTACCATACCTAAATAATTAAATACATGCAACAGTCCTAAATAACCTGAATTATATAATAGGACAGCAATGTGTGAACCCAAAAATAAAGTTTTCTTGTGAACAAAAATTTCTTTTGGTAAAATAGACCATAATACATTATTAAAACTTTCATTATTATTTTGGGTCATGCCATGGAGGCATTTTTTTAACAAATCTTTATCACAGAGTGCTAAGTAAGTGGGCTTTATCACTTTAATAACTGAATTTGAAAGGCCTGTTGTTTTGTCTATGTGTACTTTTTCATCGCATAATGCTCGTTTATACTTGCACCAGCTGTCTTTCCCTGTAGGACATTGCCCATGCATGGGATTTTGATTGCTAGAGCAGCAGTGAAAGAAAACAGCTATTACAGCAGATTGCATTTTTTCGAGACATCCAACATTGCTACGGATGGCAATCCCGTAATAGTTCTGCAGTTTATCGATAAATTTATCAGTTAGTTTGCCCTTTCCACCAAGTCCTTTGGTGTTCTTTTTTAGTTTCCTTAGACGTGAGCCTACTCTTTTTTGTATATGACCTATACATTCGAGTTTTGAGACACTGTTTTCCCCATATATATTCTTTACTTGTAAAAAGCCCTTGGAATCCCCATCACCATAGTACTCGGTGTACTGCAAGTCTCGTTTTATCAATGATCTTTCAAAAATTCTGAAAGCTCCAACAGCTTCCATATTTCCTGAGGATCCTTTATAGTTTGAGCATTCATGCGCAGATTTCACTTTCATTTCACACATTTTGCAATACTGAGTCATTACTTCCAAATCTAAAATTTTCCCAGTATCAATGGAAATAGCTGAGACACAACCATTAAGCGACATATGGCCTCTCCGCTGCCACGTGCCATCTACTGAAACACCACAATTTGTACTTTTTTTTAAATTTCGCACTTCTATTGATGCAGCTTTCATATTTTCTTCAGAACAAAACTGTACTGCTTCCAGCAGTTTGAGTTCATGAGCTCTGAAGGTGTTTTTAGAAATGCAGGGCAAATTTAAAGTACATAGCAACTTCTTACCAGCTGTGAATCCCCTGCCAATCAATCTCAATCCAAATACCAATAAAGTATTGAGAGTGAATTTTTTATTTTCTTTACGGGTAGAAGTAAAGCCAGTCATGAATCCACAACTGCAAGACACACACAAGTTAGAGCAAAGTCCTTCCCTGGAATCTTCTGTTAGTTTCAATCCAGTTGCATAGCATTCCGGACAACACAGGATTGAAATAATTCCCAATAAAGCTTGGAAATCAATAATTCGATTACCTGTAGAACCATGAAATATAGGTTCAGGCACATCAAAACTGTCATTAGTGGTCAATTTTGCTTCACTTGCAGACGACGCCTTGTTACTGTTTGGTGCTGACTTGGTAAATCTGTTTCCATAAAACCTTCTCTTTCTAGTCACTTTTGATCTAGTTTTCGGCATTTTGAAATTATTCACAATGAAATAAAATGTTAAAATTAAATAAAATAAATGAATAAATTGTAAAAATATCAAAAATAATTAGTAATAAAGAAGAACGCTTTCGAATGAACAATGTAAACAAAGTATAGACGATACTAGTATTGCCATTCAATAAAACAAGCTTGAATAAAAAAAAAACAGTTGCCAGATGGAAAAAAAATATTATTAAATAAGTAATGGATACCTTGATCTGTATTTACAATAAGTAATGAATGTTTATCTTGCTTAAAAGTCACGAAAAAGGATTTCAAACTATTTGTTTACATTTTATGTCTCTTTAAATACCCATTTCCGGTTTTGAAAATTCCATTTCCGGTTTATTAATTCAGCTATAACTCTGCTTCTAAATATCGTAGGAACTAAAATAAAGTATTTTTGGAATCTTAAATATATGGGCTATAATATAAAAACATAAAAAAAATTTCGAAAAAATTCACCAAACACACGATTTTAGGGTAGTCACATACCTTAAGCACCTTTAAGATGTTCAAACTTACTGGAGAATTTGTAATAATAATCACTTTAAAAATAAGAAATATTTGGTAAGGAATGTGAAGAAAGTTTTATTATTTTACAACATATTTTATATTTTTATTACAATAATTTAGTTGTTTGTATTTTTTCTATTTTAAGTGGAAAAAGTAACGTTATTTATTTATATATATTTAAATGAGAATAATTGCATGTACCCAATTTGAACTTGTGAAAAATTAACATTTTAAAAGAATATACTATTTTTACATAAACAATTGTCGTGCATTTTTTTTAAATGTTTAAATGCATAAAACTAGTAATACTTTTACAAAAATCCATATTTTTGAAAAAATTGATTCTAATACTCTGAAAAATGTTTCTCACAATTTTTTGTAAGGGATTTGTAATACAATTGATAGTTGTTTTTTTTACATATTTTTCGTGACTGACACTAGAAAAAATAAATAAAAATGACGTTATCTAACTTTGATAATTTTTTAAAGAAATAACTATTCCCTTAATACCTGATACCTTGCACTGAACCATTAGCTATATTATACAAAACCCCAGAAAATGTTTCAAATATTTATACTAAATGTAAAAACACGCATCATAGCACATTTAAAAACAACATTTTAAATACACGATTATCCTGAGAAAAAGCATTTTAAAGAACATGTGTTAATTGCAAATAAAAAGCAAATAACAAGTATTCTAATTTTTGGTTTTCCTTCAAAATATCGTTAAAAAAAGCTAAATAACTGGCTAAATAATGTTGCTAAGGTTGCAAAATTTGTAAACATTTAGAAGACACACAAATAAGGAGCTCCTGTAAAGTCATAGTCACATGATAAATTAAATCACATGTTTGCAGTCAATCACTTCATATGTATATATGTAAGGATAATTAAATTAGATCTAAAATTAATTCCCTAGAACACTTCTAACTTTTATTTTCCCGTTACATCTTCAAGTATTAAATTTATTATCCAGTTCGGGAATGAAAAACACATGACCTTAAGCAGAACTTTGCCGCTCCGACTATTAACTTTTATTATCTAGTATTTCAAATATACCTCTTCAAAAAGAAATGTACTTGAAAAGACATCTGGCTTTTGAGTAGCCACGGACTCTGATTTTTAACACGTATCCGTCTCTCTCTCTTAGCAATCAGACTCAAAAGTGATTTTATGGAATCAATACAGTTCAAAATACAATACCTTGATGTTCACTCGAAAAAACACGACATATATAAGAGCAACTGAATTATTGAAATTTATATATTGAAAATAAAAGCCAAAGAATATCTAAATGAGAAAAAAATATGCGACTGATATATTTCAGTTTTATTTTCATAGTAATTTAAAAGTTTCATGGCTGGGAAAAAGGAGCGAAACAAAAACTATGTTTCATAATTTATAACGTGGTCTTCAACGCATTTTTACAAGATACAAACTGTACTGATATAGCAACATGTGAAGTATTTACATTGATTTCCAAACTTTTTAGTTAAAGTTAAAAGAGGAAAAGTTTATGTGATGAAACCTTTAGCAAATCGCAGATCTTTTAAGGGTTTTACGTTTTTGTAGTCGTTCCATCCTAAAAGGCTTTTATGGAGGAAAACCTGAATTCACCGAAACTCCTAAAAATTCCTATGGGATTGGATTTCAAAAGAAATCCTTTTAGAACTCTCACTGAAGTTGCAGAATGGCGTGGGCTTATTTGAGATTGAAAGATTCTGATTTCCTTCGATTTTTTTCGTAAATACGCGTGTTTATAAGTAATTCGGTTATTTACGTTATGTTTGTATCTATTTGTATGGATTTTCAAACTATTGGGGAATAATAGTGTTTGTTGCTTTTTTTTCCTAAAACCTTAATCAAAAACTATTACTGTTCTTGAAGAAAAGCAAATACGATTTCAATAAGTATTGTGATAATGGACTAAATTCATGTGACGTCATTAACACATGATAATTTTAAACCACGTGTTTTTAGCCAATCAAGTACAAAAACACATGTGACGTCATAGTCACGATAAATGCAATTATCTATTTTCAGCAAATCATTTCATGCACTTCGTTGTTGCCAAATGACGCTTTCTACACAAACTTTTTTTTAAAAAAATTAATATTTGTCACTTTTTTTAAAAGTACATGTATAAACAAGACTTTTTTTTTCTTTATTTTAAAATATTTTTGCAGAAATTTCTTTTATATAACTCTTGAGCATCTTCACCCAACTATGCAATTTGAAATTCTACGTAAGTTTTACAAATAAAATAAAAAGTACGAGCTAGTGTATTGTCCGTTTTGAATTCAATGTAGAACACGTGTTTATATTATCATGTGACCGTCATGAATTTAGTCCATTGCGTAATTCGTCCTTTTTTACGAATTAAAACGAATACGAATTAAACGAATTCGAAAATAAATGTCGCAACTTCTTCAATAGACAACATCAATATGTAATGACCTGTAGCCACCCTTTACATTAATACCTTCCTGTCTATCTGAAAACCCGGATAGATTGGTTGGCGGACTTAAATGATCGAAAGACATAATTCTAATTCAAACTGATTTATTGATTCTTATCAGATGTTATGAATAGACACAACACAATTTTAATTAAGATAAATAAACGAGAGTAGAGTGCAGAGGTGAGATATCAATACAAGCGGATAATAATACAGAATTTCAACTGAATCTAAGACAGCTTAAACACGCACAATTACCACTACGCCTCACACTAATAATCTGATTTATTTAATCAAAGTCACTAACCTTATATTTTACTGCTGCGGTTCCTTTGTGGTGATCTTCAGGCACTCAAATTAGCTGGATGAATTGATGAAGATTCCACGCTCCGTAATAGTGAATTTCAATACTTTTAATCTGCTTCTCTTCGCGAACATCAAAACATATCAAGCTCTTAACATATCAAAACTTAACTTGTCAACAGCTACGTGTCGACTTCTTGATCTCTTCACTTTTCTTTAATTGACTTGACTTCTCACTTCCTCTTGCTTAGCTATCCTTCAACTCGGGAAAACCGATTTATATAATATTCCTTATTTACATAAATCACGATTGGCTCTCGATGAAGGTTGGTTGAAATAAATAATTTGAATTAAGGATGAAAAGAAGAGGTTAGTGAAAAACCGTATAAACCCATCACAAATATATTCAGCAAGTTTAATTAGAATTAATGCGAGTTAAATACGTTTGAAGAAAATCGGTATTAAATTATTAGGATATTTAAATGAAAGCCCAACGATATCGCATAGAGGTATATAAAAAATAAATCTCTCTATATTAAAATATATTTTTTAATTCGTTTATCAACTTTTAAAGCAATTTGCATCCTAGTTTGGATGACCAAAGCGAAATGATAAAATATGAATAATGCAAACTCTAATAATAAAATTGTTAATTTCTGATTTTTATGTTTTTACAGAACTTAATCAACATTATTCTCCGAGTGTATACGGAGTACGTGCTTGTTAAATCAGTGGGTACGAACGGTGTCGCCATCTATCGTGTTGTACCGTGCAAAATCGTGCTGTCACCTTCATGGGGACTCAAAGCTGAGGCTAACGACAGGCGTTGATCTAACCTGTTGCCATGATGAAATTCGAGGGCTCTATCTGGCTACGTCAGACAGGTGGCATAAGTAACAACAGCAACATTATTCTTACACCAATAGTAACTTGTATTATTATTGTTGAGGTCATTCTGAACCAAGAATTAAATTTTAGAGTATGTTTCTAGCTATAGATTATGGAATCATGGATGTGATCATACGATCGTCATGCAAAATGAAGATTCCACTGTTCAAAAAATTAAGTTTGGTTGTAAAGCGATGATGAAAATTTATCCGATTACAAAAAATATTTGAATTCCGAAGACTGACACAAATGTATCAAATGTTTTCAGAATCATTAACAAAAACAAGTATTTTTTCTTTCATTGATAAATTAACATTTAAATATTTATTTGAATCTGGAAGAAAATGAAATTTATATAAATTGATTCGGAAATTCATATATATATATATATATATATTTATATACATATTTTTTTAAACCCGCAATCTTGGTTCCTAACGCCAGGAGTTTGCTATAGCACTACTGTGACTAATACTTCTTACTATCTTGACTAGTTATCTTATGTTTTATAACTAGCCGGCTGGGTAGCGTGTTTGGTTTGTCGCTGGACTTCTGCACCCAATGTTACGGGTTCGACCCCGGCCCCAGTCGGTGCATTTTCATGATGCAGAAAATTCACAGCGGCCATGTCGTATCATTATACGGCATGTAAAATATCCCTAGAGTGTCTGTTTGGCTAGGGTGCTCTCAGCAAAATTAAATCCTGGTACAAGTTCGCATCGTCAGAGCTCAGGTGCCTCCCTCTGTGGAGGAAACTGGGCGTCAAAATTACCTGCGGCCATTGGTATCCGCCAGTACGTCACCGCACTAAAGAATGATACCAGCTCTTGGGGATGTACTAGGTCTGCAATGGTAAAAATACCAATCCGTAGCCCAATGGATAAAAAAAAAGGTTTTCTAACTTTTTTGTACATATTATGTATACATATAAATATATAAATTATGAAAGAGTATGTAATATGTATTACTAATAGAGTACATTAAAACAAATGTTTTTTAACAAGAATGAATGAGTACACACGCAATTTGCTTACATACAAACAAAAGAAATAAACATGGAAAAAGACATAAAATTTGAAACTACACAATTGTTGAAAATTATTGTTAAAATCAATGTTTGCAAAACTTCATATATTTTTCTCTCTGACTCTAATATTATATAGAGAGGTCCAGTGGTCGAGTGGTAGTGTTTCGCACCACAGGTCCGGGTTCTTTTCCCGGGCGGGGCAAGGTCGACTCAGCTTTTCCCTCCTACTGCAGTTGGTCGATAGAATGAGTACCAAGCTTCTTTGGGGACTTAAACAAAGGGGTCTTGCTTCAGATTGACCGCCTGATCGGGACATCTGCTCATGCACCTCAGTGCCCAATGATTACGTATACTGGAATGGGCATAGTAGGCTCCAGAGTTTGAGTTTTGAGTTACAAAATTATATTCTCTTCTTTAAAACTTAGTAATATAGGCAAATATAAAAGGGAAGGTTTTCTGGCCTTAAAATTGTTTTCAACACTACGGTCTTCGATTTGAAGAAGCTAAGAGTTTGCTCTTATGCTATTGTTGATAGCTTATTTTTGATATATACTGACCTGTTATATATGTTACATTTCTATTTATTGCTTTACGGTGTTATATATATATATATTGTATATGTCTGGGTGGCACTTTTATTTTCTTTAAATTTTAAAATAAAATATAGAGTTTTCAAATGTGTATATGTATATAATATTAATGTTATTTTATCGAAACTTAATTGTTTTATGCGTTACTGTTATTGTCCATAGCCCGGGAATATGTTTTGAAATACTAACGTGGTAAGTCTTTATCCAATAATTTAACTTTGATTTTAAAATATTTTAGTAATTATTACATGCTATAATATTATTGTTTTACATGGTTTTATTATATTGATTATGGTTTTATTTATAAAAATATTTAAACTCTTCTCTAGAAATTTCTTGCTTTCCCTATGGCCTAGAGTATTGACAAAATCAGGTGAAGGTTGGCTGGCCGAAAAACATTGTTTAAATTTGCAATCCTGGTTCCCAAGTCCAGGAGTTTGCTCTAGTATCTCTGTGGCTAAATCTATTCTATCATGACTATAGTTATCTTAGGTATATAACTATTTTTTGTATATTTTTGTAATATATATATAACATACGTTTTTTACCTAAAATAGCTATCAGAAAATTTTATATGTATGATTTTCTGATAGCTATTTTAGGTAAAAAAATTACGTAATATTTGAAAGAAAAATTTTTTAAAGATAAATATTTATTAATTTTTGGCAAGACACTGAAACATTTAAACACTGAAAGTTTATGAAAACATAGAGTAGATATAAGTAATCTCTACACTAATTTTAAAACTTATATAGGCTTGTAAATATAAATTACTTTTATAAAATGAGAAACTTTAGGGTCATCGTGAAAAGACGAAACATTTCATGACTGCAATTTATTGAATAGCAAAGCATAAAGTGCAGGTGACGAATCCGTTCAAAATCCCCAAATCGTATTTCTTTGGAATTCTAGAGAAAGAACATTTTCAATGGCAAGAGGTAAAATGTCTACTATTTCGTTTCTTTGCTTTTTTTTCTTTTTGGGAAACTCACAATAAATAAATATCTTTAGACGTTAGTGTAACAACTTTCAATAAGTGAGTGGTTTCTCTCATGTTGTTAGATTTTTATACTTAGTTTAATAATATCTTGAAGTTCTTTCTAACGCTCAATAACATACAATTTCGAATTATTATAATTTTTTAACACTTTCTATGAGTTTCAATATGAACTTTTGGCTTAATGCCCTCTTACATTTGTTCATTTTTATCTTAAGGTATCCGAACACGTTCGGAGCACTTTTTAACAAAATAGCATTCTTAAACATTATAAATGCTCTTTTAGGACTCAATACCAATAAATATTACTATTTAACTTACAAAATTTAAAATCAATTACCTGAATTTTACAAAAATCACATTTATAAGTGAAATTTTAGCAATACTTTTGAAAAATACAAAGCAGTTAGAGAAAAAAGTAATAAACATGTATTAGGAAATGTATTACGAAAACAAATTAGATGCATTTATCTAGAAAATGTACTAAAATTTTAGTTTTTTTATTAAAATTTGAAAATTTTATAGCTGATTGAGTAAACATTACAAGTAATGTTACATTTTTTTTTTAGACCCGTATTTAAGTAACAAGTCATAACTCAAAAAATATTCCTACAATAAGAAATATTTTAGTACATTCTCTAGAAAATAACATAAATATCCGGTTTAAAATGTTTTATAGAAACACATTCCTAATATTTTGAGTTATCAGACTCGCCATGATAGATTTGAGCCATTTAAATGCCCACTTCTGGCAGATCAAAAACCCACTTCCGGTTTTTCTAACTTTATAAAATAGATTGTCACTTGGCATCTAGGTAGTGTAAAAACAAAATAAAGTATGTTTCGTAAAGTCGAAAGATAGCTCTATTCAATAAAATAAAAAACAAAAATATCTGTCTTGACTGAATTGGGTCATTTTCAACGTGTTCGGATACCTTAAACAGTGTGACTAATGAATTTCTTTCTATCTTTCTTTAAAAAAAAATACCACCCCTTTTCTTGTATATGAATAAATTAAATACTTTCATTGGAATACATAATTAACATAATCTAATTTTTCTAAATTTTGTTAAAATAATGTTTGAAAATATAATTTTCGAGTTTACGGCTTTATCATATCTCTATATATAGTGCTATATGATAGTCTCTATATAGCACAAAATTGAAGAGAAGGAAATATTAATTCATGTTAAAGGATATTTCGAAAAAAAAATAATAAAATGAATTACATTTTTTAGAGTTTATTTTATTTACATAATACATATATATATGCATATGTTTAATAAAATCAATTAAGCAAAAACATTCGCAAAAAAAGAAATTCAGTACAAATTTTTAAAATTTTTTTGAAAAGCAGAATATTTATTGAGTTTTGGAAAAATAATATGATAATTTTTTTAGCATAATATTATCAGAAAATTCTTCGATGCTTTCCACTTTGTTATTTATTTAATTATTGGAATGTGCTTTTACTTGGAACTGTTCATACTTTTCATGACGTTTTTCACTTAGGAGAATGTGGGAACAGGAGCTGCAATGTCCACTTCATTTTCATCGTCGAAATCTGTATTAATGGTATTTTTTGAGCTTTGAACAATCTCCAAAATGACTCAGAACTGGGGCTGTGCATACATTATCATCATTCGTCTGATGATACGGTACAACAGTCCAATAATACAGAAACTTCGGCTGGAGTTTTCCACATTTTGTTCATCCCCCCCCCAAACTGTTTCGTATTAAGCAATTTTCATTTCGTGTTAAGAGAAAAAATGCATGGAAAGATTACCTACAGTGGAAATTTCTTAACATGAAATCTAGTGAACTGAAATATTTTTCTTGTTCAACGAATTTCGTGTTAATTGATATTGCACAAATAAAGAAAAAAACATATTTCAGCAAATTAAGCTTTTTAGAGTACATTTTTAATAAATAGATGAATATAATAGATCATGTATTTAATAAATACCTTTGAAACGAAGGCATTTACAAAACCTTATTGAAACTTGATACAAAGTTTTCGAGTTTTTTGAAAAATAAAACATTTATTGGGTTTTGAGAAAATAATCTGATATTTTTCCTTGCATTGTCTTTTTCAGCTTCAAAATGTCAACAAATTGTTCGATATCGTTCATTATGTAATTCAATTTACCATTAGAATGTGAATCTAAGTAACTGAACATAGTTTTCATGATCTTCCCCTTTTCGGATGACGTAGGGACAGGAGTTGCATTATTCATGTCATTTTCCTCTCGGAATCTTTGAATAAACTTTGAAATGTCTTTGTCTGCCATAATCGGAGTTGTACGTACATTATAATCTTATACCGCAATGATAATGTATTTACAACTCCAATAAAACTACAGCATTGTTCATTCCCATAAAGGAATTCATTTCGTATTAAGCGATTTTTGTTTCGTGTTATGAGAAAATCTGGAGGAAGGTACATAGTAGTTTGTCCGAACCATTTTTCGTTTTAACCAATATTTTGCTTACAGCGTTTTCGCATTTAACGTACTTCACTGTGTAGTAGCGTTCGGTTAGCTCTTACCTCGAAACCCTCTTCTCTAGCTGTAAACCCGGCTAGATGTGTAGGAGAAACAGAATAATCCACAGACATAATTTCCAATCTAATTAATTTAAAAATTCTTATCAACAATTGTCAAGCAGACACAAAACAATTCTAATTAATGTTTATGATTTATAGTAGAGTGTGGAGATGAGAATCTATAACACGGGAATACTACTACAGACCCTCAACTGAATTTAAGACAGCTTAAATACGCTCAATTATAACTACGTCGCACACGAATAACTAGCTTCTACTTAATCAAATGCGCAGTACCTGAACCTTTAATGCATCGGATCCTACACTGGAAACTTCCAGGTACTCTCTTCGGCTTGATCAAATGACGTTGGCTCCACGCTCTATAATCTTTAACTAATTCCACTGCTTTTCAATCTTTAACTAACAACTAATTCTCAAACTTATGATAACTCCTATTTTCACACGTTCAACGTATCATCTTCAGCGTGTCAACAACTCGCTTCCTTACTGCCAACTCGCGAAAACCAAATTTATATAATCTACCTGATTTACATAAATCACGTTTACTTACTCGATGGAAATTGGTTGAATTCAATATTTTGCTTAAAGATATAAGAAGGTATTAGTGGAACTGCATATAGATCCGTCACAACTGTAAATATACAATTATACATGTATTTGTACAATTATACATCAAGTATTTTATTACTAACAATAGTAATAAAATAAAATATTTTAATAGATGATGATGTGCACCCCGTAAAAAATATTAATAAAATTAACCAATAAATTCTGAAATTATTTGTTTTTTATATTCTGGCGCTTCCTGTTACTGCTTTATAATTCTTCAAATAAGAATTTAAATGTGATTATATCTTGTACAGCATGCATAAATGCAAAAGAAAAAACAAAATATACAGCGACTTGTTTATGAATATCTACTATAACTTGCTCATTATTATTAAAGAAATAGACATGCTTGGGTAGTCAGAAAATTGTTAAGATCTCCACATTCTAGAGGATTATCTATAGAAAACATTTACCTATAGAAACACTTCTGTTTTGAATGTAGAGTTTGAGATTTTAATCTTTATCTAAACTAGTTAAATGAATAAACAGTAACTATTGAAATTATAAAAAAAATCCTTCTTCGCCATGTAACTATATATTTTAGTTTGTTTTTTCCCTTCTGAACATTTCATAACTATTTATCAAACCGATTAATGTAGAATGTTAAAAAAATATAGTTTTGTTAAATAATTTCTTTTAGAAACATACACAGGTAATAAATTCAACCTAATATATGTAAGGTGTCGAGAGTATATGGGATATTTGTTACGCTAAAGAAAAGTCATAATTTTGTTATGATTCTTATTTTTACTTATAATATTAAATACCCGTCAGCTTTTCTTAGTACAGAATTATGTTGTATGACTATAAACTCTTTTTCAACGTTATGATATCTGATTCCTTAAGCTTTCGATTGTAATAGAAACATTTCTTTGTCTCTCGTATCTTGATTTAAAAAGAAGTCACTTCAGTTGGACTTATTTTTAGCGGATCTCTAAACAGAAGAAATATGTTTACCAAATTTCAATTATGTTCGCCTAATAGTTCAAAAACGGGAATTTTTAAATTTATAATGTTCATCTCTACTATACAAAATAAGCATACATATAGAATTTTAAATATTTAGGTCTAAAAGTTCAGAAACAGGATTTTTTTTTTAAATCTATGGCGCTCCCGTAACTTATTCCCCCTAACACTCCCTCGGGAATTGATTTCAACAAATATCATTCTTAATAGATTTCTACTCGACCAAAGAAATATGATTATTAAACTTGCTCACATGCTAGGCTAATTATTAAAAAAAGGAAAAAGTTTTTATAATTCTTCCGCAGCCTTTCTTAAGAGTACATTTCCAAAAAAACCTGTTTTTAGTGGATCTCTACTGAACGAAAGAAACATGTTTGCAAAATTTAAAGTCTGGAGGGCTAATGGTTCCAGATATCCCATGATAAGTGAGTGAGTCGCTTTTTTCCTATATGTTTTGGTAAATAATGTCAATGTTTGACTCAAAAAGCAATTCAGATTCTTTATTATTATTATTTTAAGCTTTAGTGGATTACTTTTAAACAGATTCTGAGAAATACTTTTAAAATGATTTCAGGAACAGAGGTTTCAAACTACCAAATCTGAGTACCTGAACTTATGATACCCTTTTGTAATACTTAAGGTATCCGACTGGTTGCGACAACTTTTTTAAAAAAAAAAATGGAGGTAATGTGGGGTTTTTTCGTTGTTTTTAGATTTATTAGTACATTTTATGAAAAATATGCTACAATGAAGAAGAGATAAATAAATTATTATTACTAAAATAGGAAAAAATGGATAAAATATGTCCAAAAAATAACATAAACGTGGCCCATTCTGTATACCAAAAGATTATAAACAAACTTTAAATTTTTCAATTCTGATGTGTTGCTATGTTATTCATTTTTGAAGTGACTTTCAGGATAAGAGATATATATATTTTAAGTTTTTCAAAAATTAGAGCACTTTATCTATGATATATGAAATTGTATAAAAAAAAAAAACCAGTGATTATATTCGCATAAGGAACTGTAAATTTGTAATAAAACGGTGATTAATAAATCGGAAGTTTAAAACACTTCTACTATTTATTATAATGAACACACAGAAAAATTTCTATTAATTATTTTCAAATCTTTTTGAGCAATCGCTGGCCCTGTTTGAGCATTTTCAAAAACTCTCATTTTGAATCAAACGCGTTTTAAAGTATGACATCTTGCTTTAAGTCATGGCATCTGTTCTTACTAAAGTATTTATAGTTTTTGTTCTAGTGAACGGAAAATAATAAATTTAGTATTTTTATAAAGCTAATAAAATATCCTATAAAATAAAATCATAAAAAAACTTGTCAATTTTTGGCTAAATTCACTATTTTAGGGTAGTCGGATACCTAAAATAGCTCCTAACTTTACTAGGTCTTTCGTTTGACGTAGATGGTCAATACTTACTCTAAGCTGAATCAGTGTTCGTTATTCAATTAGTCAATCGATCATGGTTTCGCCACGGCGTCTTGTTGGGCTGATGATACTCGGCAATTTATTTAAGTGCTTAATGGACACTGAAAATTCTCTAAATTCAGTCGATATTTGATTTTTTTTGGGGATAGAAAGCTTAATGCTCCTTTTCTGAGAGGTTCTCCATGAGATATATCATTTAGGAACCTTATCATTCTTACCTAGAGTCAATTAAAGTTTCACAAAATCCTAAATTTGTCGCAGAATTCGCAGTTTTATCTCTGTTAGGTGTGTTACAGTAGAAAATGATGTGTTGAAACTGACAATTAAAAAAAAAACTATATTTAAATAAAATGAATGTATTTGAAACACATGCAATCTGGGGGAACATATGTTTCACAGATCGATGAAACATGCTGCGTTGGTTTTTACTGAGATAATGAGCTCTGATTTATCAATAAATAAAAATGAGTGCGCTCATGAATGTATTTTCACAAAAATATTTTTTTTCATGTTTTCTACTGTGTGTGTCTCTGTTGATAGGAAATTATTCTTTTTCTTGTCAAAATATATTGATTTCTTGAAGTGCTTTTAATTCAATTGAAAATTTTCAGATCAGGGGTACGGTTATATACAGGGTAAAACTGGTGGACTTGTGTGAATAAGCTCATGATGCTAGATCATTCCTCACTCATGAGGATATTGGATGGTTTTGCTAGGTATATAAATTCTTGCATAATTTCCAGTAAAGAATAAATGAAACTATTTAAAGAAATTATATGTACTCATAAAATGCTTTTCTTGATGTGCAGGTATATATATATTTCATTCTAGAAAAGTCTTCACTAAGCAATTAAATTACATTCGTTACCACCGTATTATATAAGGCGAATATTAATAACTATTGTTACTTATTATTCTCACAAAAAAAAAGGATACGCTTGATTCGGATTTTATGAATTATTTCAATCAACCTCTTCTGTATAATTTGAGTTAATGTGTGGCCACTATTATAATTATTTAGATGAAAGGAGTACATTCAGTAATAATTAACATTTTAGTAGATGAAATGCTTAAATACAGAGATCATTTAGTTTTTGAGAGCGTATAACAGTATTTCCTTGTTAACGAAATATCCTTACTCGGGAAAAAGAACCGTGTTTCAAAATTATATTATGCGTAGTTTTCAAATAATTTTGGTGATGTATTTAATAATGCACACATAGGAAGGAAAAAACTCACCACTCTCTTGTGATACAGAATAACAAGGTACATTGTGTGTGTAGTTTGAAACTATTGAAGCTTGAAGCTATAAACTTACGAGGGTGAGTCGGAAAATAAGTTTCTCCTATCGACTGTGGTCAGAGTTGTGTATCAAATTCAAAACATAGAATGAGACATTAAAAATAAGACATAACTTTATTTTTCCACTTAAGTACCAAGTACAATGAGACATTTGTCATACACTTGATAAAGTTCAAAAAACACTCTAGGAAAGACTCAGGGCTTTGCATATGGAAGAAGCGTTTAGTTTTGTGTGTACTGTTTGGAGGTTAGTACCAGGGTGTCACAGTGCCTACGCAGTACTGTGACACCCTGTTCGAAATTCAAAGAGGTAATTGTGAAAAAGTGGCCTGGGATTTCTTAGATAAGGCGTTCTGTTGTGAGATAGCAATGCAAGACCACTCTCGGTGACGACAACGCAAAACCAAATAGAAACTCTTGGTTAGAAGCTCCGACACCATTTGGCATACAGTCTTCATGTCACACCAATTGACTTTCACCTGTTTCTGGTTTTAAAGAAGAATCTCGCCTGAAAGCGCTCTGGAAGCAATGCTGAAGTCAAACAAGCCGTTGAACGCTTTTTCCGTCTGCAAAGCCCTGAGTTTTCCTGGGGGGGGGGGTGAAGCTTATGAAGCGGCATGACAAATGTCTCAATGTACTTGGTACTTATATGGAAAAATGAAGTTATGTCTTATTTTTAATGTCTCATTCTAAGTTTTGACTTTCATACACAACTCTGACCACAGTCAACAGGGGAAGCTTATTACCCTCATATTTATGATATCTTTAACTACCTCCATTGTCGTTATATTAGTAAAAAATAATTATCTAATAATGACAGTGTTTGTTTGTGTGTTTGAAAATTAGCATATTGCTACAGAGAACAGAAACGCTCGGAAATTTCTTGTCCAGATTTTAGTGCATATCACTTTTTCACATTTTCTTGATACATTTTTATGCAAATAGGTGTTTTGCAAAGAATATTTATTTTATATTTGGCACATTCATACTAATTTATTAAGCAAATCAAATGCATAGTATATAGAGCGAGGCTATTGAGTTGCATGTCTATATACTGCTTTTCTTTAGTTACTAATATTTAAGCCTTAGCACATTAACTCATCGATTGTATTGAAGAATTTTTCACATCCGCCGGCATTTTATCTAAAATGTAAAATACTTTAATTTCTGAAAATGAAGCATGTTTATCTTTTACGTCCCCGTAGTTCCCCATCGTAGAAGTCGATTTACATGAAACCCGTTTTTAGTGGATCTCTACTGACCAATAGAAACCAGCTTTTCAAATACCGTGCATGTGCACAATGTAGTTACATAGATATCATGAAGAGTGAGTAATTTCCTTTTAGTGATAATTATTTCTGATTGAAATATTCAAGTATATATATATATATATATATATATGAAATGAGACGATTTTGGTGAAGTATTTTTGTAACGTTGCCGGTGTTGGTTTTTTACATGTAGAATTGCCTAGGGTTATTCATGGTTGTTTTATCTTGAAAGAAAACTTCTTCACTGTTAATGTAATTCTTCTTTTATTTATAATCACCAATATATCAAATGCAATCATATTTCAAATAATTTGTGGATGTTAATACACACACATAAAGCGCAATCAACACTTAGCAGCGACACGGACACATTGTTGACAAACAGACAAAGCACACAGAGAGCGAGCAGCCGACTGCTCCAAGCTTTTAAACTGGCGGGGAAGGTCGAACATTTTTTTTGTGACAGGATTCGTGATTGCAAATGTGCGCGAGCAATTAGATTATGACTAAGATTATAACTGGCTAGTGTCAAAGAATTAGAAAATAATTTAACGGAGTTAAGGTAAAGAGTGTTAGAAGAAGTTATTATATATATATTATATATATATATATATATATATATATAACGTGCGAGTAACTCAATTCTTATAACTTGTTTCAATTCAAAACTAAATCCAGCAAAAAAAAAACGTGTTCAGAGCAAGAGTATATCCAATAAACTCATGAATTTTATTAACGTTCATTATTTATAGAAAAATATTGATATGTAAATTAAAAACAGTGTTTCAAAAAAATCAAAACGGAAATTTCTAAATTTAATTTTGAGAAATCCAAGAAAGAAATTTTAATTTTAAGGTTTTTAAATAGGAGGGTTTGAAATTCATCTGAATTTAATTTACAAGTATTTTACAAGGATGGCATTTGTTTTCCTCGTTTCTTAAAATTAATTTCTAAAGTAATATGCAAAATGTAAATCAAATTAAGGCCAAAGTGTTACTGAGAGCAAAAACTTATAACATTTTTATTCTTTAGTAATATAGTTGTAATCAAAAGGAAGTTATTTCGCAAACTTATCGGGTTATATAGAAAAAATGTATGCTTCCTTCTTAATCCTATTGAAATTGTTTTCTTATTAAATTCAAGCAAATACAGTATATTAACTACGGGTTATTTAACATAATCCATTTCAATAAGTCTCCTTTTATAAAATTTTACAGCTTAAAACTATGTTTTTTTTTAATTTTCAAGTCTAAATTGTATCGCCTTTATCACCTAAGTACAACACTAAATATAATCGCTTGATTGTTGTTGTTATTCTTTTTTTTGCAACATTTATAAAAATAATCCCTGTAATCCTCTTCATGATATATAGTTTCACTTTTGACAGTTGGCTTCTTTTTGCAGATACTTCTTAGTTAATCTCAGCAGAAAATTGGAGATCATTTGGGAAAAGAAAAGAAAAATTGTTTCAATTTTTTGTAATTTTCTTTTATTTCTGATTGATGAGTTGTGATAAAAAGCGTTCAATACAACAGATTCTTGGCAAGAATCATGAAAATGATCTTAAGCCAAAATCTTTAGTATGATTTGTCTACACGCTTTATTTTATTTTACCTAGTGTATGGTTTTAACTACTCAGGGGAAAAAAATTCTCTCTCGCTTAATATAAAATTGAGAGCAGGAAATATGAGGTTTAAGTAAAATCATAATGATACTGTGTGTATAGCGTTATTTTTTTTAAAAAAAAAAACCAAATGTGTCAAAACACCTGGTAATCTCTATTCATTAGATCATTTGTATAGCATAATTTCTGTAGGAAAATAGTTGTTTAAAAAATGTATTTTAATAAAATGTATTTTGTCAAATGTTTCTCGCTCAAAGAGATTTACAAGTTGTTAAAATTTATGACATGACTAAGTACTACTCGGGGCATTTCGTAATACGAATTTTTAGCACAAAATCATTCTGATTTTTTTACTCGAAAAGGATTATGAATATTAATTAAATAAATTTTTAAAAAAAGAAAACTAGTTTATAGGAACTAAAAATAATAACAAAGACAATAACTTTTAATGTTCTAACAGATCAAATAAGAAACAACCTTACGTAATAAAAAAATAAAATGTATCTCTTTAACCAATCAAAGAGTATTTACTGCAAAATGTAAAGTATTTATACTAGTTGTAAGTGAAAGGTATACTTTTTTTATGTAAAATTTACCATTAAAACGATACATTATTTTCCTGTAACATTAAGAAATGAAAGACAAAAGTCTTTCTTCGATGTTTTGAATATATATATTAATTTCAGAATTTCCAATTTAAGAAATGGAAATTCTGAAATTGATATATATATATTCAAAAAGATTACAGATGTTTCTTAACATATATCCTTTGTCCCTAAGACAGTTCTAGAAGACAGTACATTCGATAGAAAAAAAAGAAAACACTTCTCGCTAATTTGAGCAATTATAAATGTCTAGCTTTTGCTTTTCTTAGAACCTATTTCTTAAAAATAATTCCTACATAGTATAACAATTGGATTTCATACCTAAATACTGCATAGAGCAATTTTATGATTTTTTTTCTAAAATATTTCCATATTATAGTGTATACGTGCAGCGTATGTTGTCTTATATCTTTATATATACATAAATGCTTAAAAATTATTAAAAAATATAGTATTTATTACAGGTATCAATTTGATTAATAAAAATTGAGTACATTTAAGTGTTAATATTTTTAAAATGCGATTTTCTCTAATGTAAATTGGGATCGTTTATTGTCTTTTTTTGCACTCTTAGTATATATGTATCAAGTATATTTTTTCTATACCACTACATATGTTATTACATTAGTGTCTTATTACATATTGCCTTTTATTCCTTTGCTACATTTTCAAGATCTACTGCTCTATACTTCTTATTATACTATTTATTATACTATGCATATTACACTAAAAATCACATTCCTTTATTACATTAATTATGCAACTATTGTGCACAGTGCTTATTTAAATCAACCATCACCCATTATATTAATAGTTATATAAAGCCTTATCCCAATATTATATAGTAATTGCATCTTATTAAACTACACATATTAATACTCTATTCAATCCACTGCGTCTCATTTCACTGTATTTATCTTATTATATTATGGGTCTTATTAAACTATTACCTTTACTCGGTCTTATTAAGCTATTGTGTGCTATTTACCCATAATATTTATCTGCCTTCCCACAACTAATTGAATTATTTTTTTTATTTTATAATATATATATATACAAAGTGAAAGAGAGAGAGAGAGAAAATTTATACATTGGGTGTTCAATTTCTGCATATATATATATATAGTATCATAAAATGAAAAAAATACATAGTATAATGAAATGATAATACTAAATTATGCCACTAACAAAGCTAGAAGATACAAAAACCAGATTTCAAGAAACATAACTATAAAAAAATGAGGGAAAAGTATATTGTACAAGAATTAAATAAGCGTATGCATAGCAGGAAACAGAGTTAGAACTTTAAAATGAAAGAAACCAGAAGATTCAATGGACTAAAATTGAGACCTATTATGATTTTTTAAAGCTGTTGCTGAATATATATATATATATATATACTCAGATTTATAGCGCGGGCTCTACGTTTCTGTATGCAATTTTAGGTAATTACCTTTTACTCATAATGGATTTAGATTTCCTATCCATTCTTTTCAATAGGTTTTTGCTCAGTATTATTAACAGAAAAGGGGAAGGTTGGCTGGCTACAAAACATGTTCAACCCCACTTTTATATAACTTTTTTTATATATAAGCTGTCCTAAGTCAGCAATGTTGATAAAACTGTATCATCCATTCTTTTATATTTTATATTTAACTCTATTATTTTAATTTTTTGTAATTAAATTTTAATTCTGTTGTCTGGTTATCTTGCAATTTCAATTCTTTTCAGTTATAATCATGTTTATTCATCTCTCTCCTGTAGAGAAATTTTGAATATATATATATATATACAAAATCTATTTAAAGCTACTTTATTTCTTTAACTTCAGCTCAGAATTTTGATGCCTTTTTCAATTTACACATTAATAAAACGGGGTATCTCTAAATTTTTCTTAAAAAATCTCTTGAGTTCGAAAATTCATAGATTTCAAGTTATCCGAACACATTGTAAGGGAAGTCTTAACTATGCAGAAATCAGTAAATAAAATTAAATATCCTCCTTTGAACAGAAAATATGTTAATTATTTCATATATTTTCTGTGAATGTCTTCGAATAAGATAACGTACAATGCTAACACTACCTTTCGAATATCCTGGATATTTTCAAAATTTAAAGAATAAAATTAATCCCCTTATAATATATTTTCGCTAAATTATCATGTTCTTTTGTCAGACTCTTTTCTTCCAGATGCTAGCATATTGCTTTGGATATCTTCTTGTGAACCAAATAGCTTAGTGGTCATGATAACGGATTTATCACCTACAGAACACGAGTTCTGTCCTTCATGCCATTGAAGACCCATAGTTTAGAGAGACTGATGCTTGCTAATGTATCAAGGCTCAAAGTTCTCTCAAAAATGCTGTGTAGAAGTTTGGAGATGAGGTGCTAGAGCTCAAGTGTCGTCCTGATTAGTTGACCGAGGCTCAAAAGTACGAAATCCGTCGCCAGTAGTTCTAGTAAGGTATCAAAAGGTGACGTTAATAAAAATATAATCCAATGCTTATAATAATTTGTAAGTTTATATATTTATGTTGTCTTCTATGGTTAGAAATTAAGAGGGTCGTTGCTATTAGCTCTCGTGCTGCTTTATGGAATGGCGTAAATAAACATTCCATTGCCTTGTATATCCCCGCTTAAAAGTACGAACATACTTAAATGGTAGATGCATTTTTAAAAAAACACTAAATTGGAAAGCACATTATGAAACTGAAATTGCGTGAAATTTGATTTAAATCAGAATCATTACAATATATAAGAATCAGTACAAATATACGAGGGCTGTTTTTTAAGTAAGGTCCGTTGGTTTTATAAGAAACATAACAACAATTTTTTGTGTCAAAAACCTTTATTTTAGGATTGTACATACTTTTGCCTATTTTGCTGCATAGTTGCCGAGTTTATTTACGCACTTGTCCTACCTTAGAACTAAGTTTTGAAAATCCTCTTCAAAGAAGTCTGCCGCCTGGTCGAATAGTTCATGACCGCTTTCATTCCTTAACGGCGTGACTTGTTGTCAAAAGGTGTTTTGCTCCTCCACGATATCGCAAGGCCTCGCACTTCTCGAACGACTCGGGACGTAATCGAATCCTTTGGCTGGGAGGTTTTGGATCATACACCCTACAGCCCCGACTCTGATCCTTTAACGATTTCCACCTTTTCCGGTACCTGAAACGCAATCTTGGGGGGAAGCGCTTCAGTGACAACGAAGAAGTGAAAGCGGCTGTGAACTTTT
Source organism: Trichonephila clavata (assembly GCA_019973975.1). Taxonomy (NCBI): domain Eukaryota; kingdom Metazoa; phylum Arthropoda; class Arachnida; order Araneae; family Nephilidae; genus Trichonephila; species Trichonephila clavata. The sequence goes on from BMAO01030142.1 coordinate 207,191, forward strand.
GGCCGTCCGACCAGGCGGCAGACTTCTTTAAAGGGGATTTTCAAAACTTGGTTCAAAGTCATGAGAAGTGCATTAATAAACTCGGAAACTATGTAGAAAAATAGGCGAAAGTATGTACAATCCTAAAATAAAGGTTTCTTAAATCAAAATATTGTTGTTATTTTTAAAACAAACAAACGGACTTTACTTTAAAAACAGCCTCGTATATTTATATATAAAGAACTAGATAAAAAGTACACGAATAAAAAAAAAATGTAAATAATTAAAAATTTCATTCCAATATGAACACACACACATGTACATTTTTAAAAATGTCATAGTGTTCATGAAAGTGAGCAGTGAAAATGAAAATAACTTTTATAATGTGTATACGTGAATTATATGTATTTTTTACTAAATACAATACTGATTCTTTCAAACCTATCGTTAATACTATGATTCTGGTAACTTATAAGAAAGAGTGAAAAAAACCAACATCATGATTACTTGGAAAACTGCTTTAAAAAAGTCACAATCTTTCTTTTTTCTCCTCTGTAAGGCATTACGAGATTATGAAATGCATAAATCACAAAATATTACATTTAGTCCTTTTTGACCCGATACTTATACCATTTTAGTACCCAGTACTTACACTATCCACACCTTATTTTATTAAAACACATTTAAGGACGTTAAAGTATTCTAAATGTGGACGATAAGATTCGTTTACTATCATAATTTGGCTAGTAAACACTTAAAAATGAATAAAAATAACTTCTTTGGTGAAATAATGAATTCACTTTTAAGAGATTAAACCATTAGGCTTTCAATTTCTTCGTCTTCTTTTTGAGATAAGGCCGGAAAAACGAATTTAAAAAAAAAATGATCCGAAGTAAAACGACCTCCACTAAGCGCCATTAATATGCACTTTTGGAGTTAATGAAGCTTATAAACAAGGTAGATATTAGACCACAATTTGTAAAAAGATTAAATTCAGAAATCCATTATAAGTAGATTGGGAAGAAACGCATTACACATATTAAAATGCTTATGAAGATAGCGCTTAAACTGAAATTTTAGTCATAAATAAACAAAAACTGTTGTACTCCTATACATAGTATTTAATTTATAGACTAATTACTAACCAAAGGTGCAGTTGATGAAGGCTGCTGATTACACATCACATTTAAATTTCTTCGACCGAGTTTAAATGCTAAAATGTAAGAGAGAATTGTGTCCACTTACGTATTTTAAAATGTTGTAGTACGAATGTTTTGGAAAAAAAAAAACGCTGTAGAGCATAGGTTCCCAACGTGGGCGATAACACCCCCTTGTGGGTGTTTTAGGCTTTCAGGGGGCAGTAAGAGACGCAGAGAAAATTAGGGGTGTTGAGATGGCATGGATTGGCTTGGGAAAATTAACAAAATATAGTCTAAAAAAGACTAAAAAACACTCTGATTTACTAACAAAAGTAAACTTTAATACGGTTTATTATGTTGATTGTATGCATTTAAATCACATATCACATGTATAAAAATTCACATTTTTCGGTTGTTCGGGGAGTGAATGAAAAACTTAAAGGTTACATTACATTCAAACCTGCATTAAATTGAATGATATAGTGCATTTTAATTTCTGTAGTGCAAGTGTTGTCTTTGTCTGTGAAGAGTAGGAAAAATGTTTCGTCCACTGCATTTCATTACGTATATTATGCAAGAAACATAATTAAATATGTTAAGCAGGAATTAATGTGTGCTTCTTTAAAGGCTGAAACTGTCAATTTATATTTATTTTGAATGCAATAGTCTATTATGAATGACTTCATAATATCAAAACCTCTATCTATTTAAATAACAGGTTAGCTAAATTTTTTATTCCACTCTTTTAAATGGAGAATAAATTAAGTAGCGTTTCAATTCCAACACTATCCTACCTTCGACTAAAATATATAATATTATACATTCAAATTTATTTGTGGCAAAAGCTATTTCAGATTTGCAAGTAAAAAAAATTGGGGTTTTAGGAAAAATTAAATTAAAAACACTATTTTCTATTAATAATAGGATATTTTTTAAAACTTAACTCTTTTTTTATTATGTATTAAATACACTCTTATTTCTCTAGAGTGGGAGGGTGTGGTATCGAAATACTCACTAGAAAAGGGGCGGTATCGAAATAGTCACCAGAAAAGGGGGAACCAGTTGAGAAAAGGTTGGGAACCTATGCTTTAGAGTTAAAGTTTGTATATATTTGTATACCTCTTAAAAATTATGTAAGACCATATGCCGCTAGTATCGGTGATAATTTTATTCTGAGAAATGGTACTATTCGGCCAAATTGATCTGTGCTTAGATAACTTTCTAATTAGGGCATTACAGGAATCATACGCCTGATTTAAACCCAATGGATGCTCTTTGGGAGTATCTTGAGGGAGCTTTCGCTGCGCTATATCCTTTCCCTGGAGCTTAAATGGAATAAAACTGGGGAGAACCTCCAAGAATGGATTTCTATATCCATTTATAGGTCAATAATATTTTGAATGGGGACCGATACCTAAATTGCAACAATGTTGGTATGCATTTTATTATTTATTAACTTCCAAACACTTTTGGAAAGATTAAAAATTATTCAACACAACACTTTCGCCGAAGAATAGATTTTTCTTACAAGTGTTATGTAAATGTTAGCTGCACTCAGTAACTGTATAAATATTAATTGACTTTATTTCTTCTTAAAAAAAGCAATTGTTCAAAAAAAAAAAAAGAGTTCAGGAAAAAAATCCTATTGTTTAATTTTTGGGAGGGTCAGTATATTTTGCCTGGGCTTCAGGGGCTTCTAATTTTATAACTGTAAAAACTCGTTAATGCGTGTTATTCATTACAAATACAACTTTTGCCATTTCCAGAAAACTAAATTATCTATACAATAAAGAAAAATTTATATATTTCTAAGGATCGAAAGTGCAAAATAATTTAATGATACATATATATATATATATATACAGTCGACTCTCAATAATTCAAACCTTGAATAATATGAACCTCTCGATAATTCGAAGTATATGCTCAGTCCCTAGAAAACTCTTGATATTTCGAACTAAAACAATACATTTTGGTACACTCAATAATTCGAAGTAAAATCTGTGACTGACCAGACCACAACCCGCGATAATTCGAAGTTATCCTATAAAACTCTGGAAAATTTGAACACTCACTATCATGTACAGTCTTGTAGCAAACAGGTTAGAGCTTACAAGTTTTGCTTGGTATTGTCTCTGCGGGTCTCCCCTGAAACGTAGCCTCTTTCATGACCATCTGTCTGCTACCCATTCTTTGTGTTTCCTGGTTCCTCAAACGAAAAGGCGTTTTTATTGGTTTCCTTCTTCAAGTGGACGATAGGTCAGCCGTCCATTTCTTTCGTTTATCCCGTAGCCTTGCTACACATGTGTTCAGAAAGGAAAAAGTGATGCATTGGATTGTGTATGCAATCATTGGATGTATTCGTTTAACATAGGAATTTTAACTTTTGTATAATATTTGTACTGTATAATATGTATTTTAAAAATACTTTAAAATAATTTTATACATATGTACAATCGTTGTTTTATTATACAGTTGCAAATTTAAATGTGTTAGAGAAAAAAATTTCTTCGTGTATTTTGGGAGTTATTTCCTACCCTCTTGATAATTCGAAATTATTCATTGGCCCCTCCAACTTCGAATGATCGAGAGTCGACTGTACATACATAAGCAGAATGCCATTTAAATTATTTTTGCAATGGTTGATAAAGAGCACAGACGTAATTAAATTCTCATTTCATTAAAATAAAATCAAACACAAGAAACCTTATGTCGATTGCACTTTTACATATTTTAATTATATAACTGAAATTGTATTTTTAGAATACTAAATATATTTGTTCAGTTCATTTCAAATTATGTTTTCATTTATAATTTTGTTATCTTGTGTTCCTTCTATTTTATGACAGTTTCTTAATGTTCATTTGTAGGATTATTAGTTCTACTAAAAACTCAATGTACTCAGAAAAAGGAAGAAAAATTCGGGAGAGTTTAAACTAATTTATATAAATAGAAATAATGTAATTTTGATTAGGTGGTATTTAATAAAAAAAAATTAACAAAACGTTATATATATTTAATGAATGATGTAATATATTACGTTTAACTATAAATCACAGCGTATCTTTACAAAAGCATTTATTTGCAATATACCATTTTAAATCAATAGATAAAATAGTAATAAGCAAAAAATGCGCAGATAATTACATTGAAGTGTAACACATTTATTATATCTGTAGGGGAATAAACCAAGAAAATATAGTTTAAGTGAAATAATGTTTTAGATAGAAAACTATTGTGACAGATCTATACACGACCTCCTACTAATAATCCTCTTGAGTATTCCTTCGGGCCAGCAAAATTCATAAATCTTCTCCTAAGAAGGAAACGTGATATGCAAATTGTTTATTATATAAAGTTATTGTTCGCGAGTTAAGGGGGTTAGTGAGTTAGAAGTGAAGATAATAGATAACAGAAAGTCGGAAGGTTAGAAGCTTAGTTAACTAGAGGTGACAAGAAAGATACAAGGTGAAGATTACCATAAATGGTTAGAAAGTTCTTGTAAAAAATCATAGTCAGGAAGTGTGATAGATAAATTAAATTACTTAGAAGACTGCCTAAGTTCAAGTACTGTCACCTTCATATTACGTTGATATTTAAAGTATTAAAGTCATTAAGAGAACATTAAGTACATATCTTCTGTGTAAAGCAATATTAGCGGAGAACCATTATTATAAAATGGTTATTAAATGTATTCTCCCCAAACGCGCGTGTCTCTCGTCCCCTACTTCTGTTGTCTGACAGGATCATCCTATTTATAGTGTTGCATTGATTTGTGTTTGAGTCTATTAAAGTAATAAATAAAATAATTGGAATTTATTTTGTCGAATAATCTTTCACTTCCTTCCACACCTTTAGTTGGGTCACATGGTAGAATGGAAGAAGGTTCGTTTCACATTATTTATTATTTATTACTATCTAATAAGATTTTATCTATTAATCAAGGTAAGCATTCATAAATAATTGGTTAAACTCGTTTTAAACTTTTTAAAAACGAACGCATCTCTTTAAAAATTACAAATTCCGAGCAAGTTTTTCCAATCAAGTTCTAAAATTATCAAAAACGCAGCTTAAATTATTTCTTAACTTTAAAAATAAGAATAAATAAAACTAGAAAAAGCAAAAGAGAGTAACAATCAATTGGCAAAGCAGGTTTTACTTTAAAGTTTGTAAAATACATTTGTATGTAAAGAAAAAGAAAGAAAAAATGTCTTCATGCTAAGCTTCTTAAAATGTGACTTTTTTCGATAATTTATTTTTTTACACTTACATTTTGTCATTTCAGAGGGGTTTTTTTTCGCTTAAACAAATTGGATTTCTTTTAATTTACGCATGGAAAATCAAGATAGCTTCGAGCAAAATATGATCAAGAGCGCGTAAAAAAAGTTTCGAATCAGATATTCTGAACGCTCATCAATTCCGAAGTTCAATAGAAATAAATTGTGTAAAATATATTCAGAAATATTCCTTGCATTTTTAAAAAGGAAAACCAAAAGAGATCAATTCGGAGCATAAAGTACCTCGGACTCAATATTTTACGATTTATTTAAATGCGTATCAGTTGTGCAGATTGAATTTCCAAAAGAAGACGTTAAAAAGGAGCAAACTTACTGAGCATACAAGAGTTTCTAAGTTATACCCCTGAGATTAAGAGCAAAGTTTTTATTCAAACTCATATTTTCAGAGAGACTTCGAATCTGAGAAATAGAAAATCCCTTTCCATAAATGCAAATGAAGAGAAATTTCCATAACTTTTTTTTTTTCCAGGAGCTTAAAGGTTTTAGTGCATATTTTAAAGTAAAGCCAGTTATATAAAAATCGATAGCAGTAAACAGTTCGTTTATAGACTGGCCTTTGCCGCTAAATGTATGAAAAGTATAAGATTTTTTATACTTTTCATTTTCCGAAACGTGGAAATTTATTGCTACGTTTTGAGTTCATAAATTTTGTTCGAATGAGGAATTCAATTTAATTAAAGAAAAGGAAAACGTTCAGTTATGGGTGGGTATATATAATGACTGCATCGAGAGAAAAAAGATTGCTAGAAAACTTAAGCATCACTAGAGTCTGGGAAATAAAGTGAGGTTTTTAAGTGCATTGAGCAAATTAAGTGTTCTTGCACAGTTTTAGTTGATATTTATCTAAATTTTAAAATAATTTCTTAAAATTATTTAATGAATGATTCGTGAGTTAAAAACTGCACACCATCGTTTCTCGAACTGTGGGATGTGCCCCCAGGGAGACATGATGACGCTACGAGGGGTGCGAGAGCCTATTAAAAAGCCGAAAACAAATCATTATTTAAAAAATATTATAAATGTGTTGAAAGCAAACAAAATGCATTCTAACATAAAAATAAATAAATACATATTTACACTGTATAATACACAGAAATGTATGAGCACTGCATAATGTTTTTTATAAAAGATTTGACAATACTAAGTTAAGAACAAGTTTAATATTTATTATTGACCCCATAGGCTTGTCATATATAAATTATACATAAACATTAACACTTGACTTTATAATTTGTTCAGTTTATATTTAATCCTTTGACAGCTGATTGCAAAAAATACGTGATTCACTCCCATGTGCCACCGTTATCAACGTAGGCGTGCGTAAGTGATGTAATGGAGGGGGAGGGGAGAAAAGGAATAAATAAGCAAATCTTCTAAAATAAGTCAATCCTTCACAAAGACTGTAAAGGTATTTTTGGTGCATTTAAAAACCTTCGAAATAATTTTATCAATAGTGGTGCACAGCAAAAATCGTATTTCGGAAAGACGTATATATACGTACGGGGCAATTAACGCTTTGGCTGAGCGACTCATTTATATACACCGGTGGCACTTAAGAGGGTAAATTCGTATTGCAGCTTTAGTATCAAAGTATAGTATTTCTGAATTCAATACATTGTTATTGTATGGAGGGAGTGCGATGAAAATTATGATTATATTGGATCACAAATATTGAAAGTTTGAGAAGCATTGCTCAACACCATAGTTGCTAGTCAAGCTTTAAACACAGAAGTCATGGTTTCTTTCCAAGCCTCTTCAATTTATTTCTGAGTAAAGATAGTACAAATGATTAAATATAAATCAGAACACACACACACACAGTCATATGTTTAATCATTTAATGTAGAGGTCTTCAAACTTTTTCGACTCACGGAACCTTTAGAACGAGAAAGTGATTTCAGGGAACTCCATTTCATAGTTATAAGAATATATCTTATAATTATATTCAAAGTACATCAATATGTTATAGGTACTTATTGAAAAGAAAAATTTTTAAAAAAAGTATTGTATTTGTGTCATAAATTTTTTTTAAAAAATACAATACTTTAAGACAATTTACTCATTAACATAATATTTTGTGATCCAAGTGTCATCTACCCTTTCATTTTATTTAGTAACTGGAATTTGTGCTTGCATTTTTTTTCGTCCTCCCCCTATAACTTTTGAAATCTGGGTCTATTGACATTATGTGCAGCCCCATTTCATAATCTGCGTTTAATTTGTTTTTGTGTATTCGCTTTCATAGCTTTTCATGTTGAGATATATTTTTCACTGAAATACGTTGTTCTGAATGGCATTAAAATATTTTTACAGATGTTTGGCAAACTTTGTATTTTCCAAGCATTTGCATCCTAAAATTTGGGAGCTGTCTCCTGAAGCATCTTCATCGCATTCGTGCACTCAAAGAGGAGCCCTTTAGTGCTGGGTAGCGGCGAATGTGGTCAGCATCCATGTCCTTCCAAATATGGATGCTGACCACATTCGCCGCTGCCCAGCACTAAAGGGCTCCTTTTTGAGTGATCTTTATTGGCAAGCTAGGGACCTATAGGGTTCATAGACTTTGCTGGCCACAATTTTCCCCCTTCCTACTTTGTTTGTTTTTGTTCCTACCCCCTCGTGGTGTAGTGGTATTTTGTAACTCTGGCCATTGGAAATAAAAAAAGAATTGGGAGCCATTCTTGTCTAAATGTAGATTTTATCTTCGAATCTGTAGATGTATCAATAAGTTGTTCTATGTCCTTCATTATAGGTCTTTTTCTCCTCATGAATGAAAAAAAGGTGTATTTCCCGTTAGAATACTATTCAATTTTGGAAAACTTTGTACTAACGAGTCTAAAATTATATGATTTTATGTACTTCATGGAGAATGTCAATCCATTTTGCATAGAGATTTATATCTTTCTTTTCGTTTTTTATTGTGACTCTTGGAACTCCTGATTATGCCTTGTGGAATTCCAGGGTTACGTGGAACATAGTTAGAAGACCACTAATTTAAAGAAACAGTATTAGATGTTTTTCCAAAAACATATGTCGTGGTTACCTAGTGGTCACAGTAACTGACCCATGGCTAGAGTTTCATGAGATCAAACCTAGTACCGTAGGATACCCATCGTGAAGAGGGGTGAGAGGAACTTTAAATCTGTCGAAGCTCAAACGTCCTCCAGCCGGTGTAGTAGTTAGGAGAGGGTGGTATCAGCTGAGGTATCTTCCTCACTCAGCCAAGATTCAAAATCACCTATCAAATTTCAAATCTGTAGGTCTAATAGTTCAAAAACCGGAAATATTTATCTATAATTCCCCTTTAACTTTTTGCAATCCCCCCCTTGAATATCTTTTTTTGCAAAACCTCTTTTGTAGCGGATCTCTATTACATGAAAGGAATGAGTATTAACGTCGCACTGTTCAGCTACACGAGGGCTTTGGGCGATGCACCTCGTAATTTTGAACCATGCTCAAGTAATGATGATGACTCCTGAATTCGAACCCCCTCTCCTAACTACCACTCACCGGGAGGAAATTTGAGCTATCGACAGATTTAACGTGCATCGCTTCCCTACACGGTGAGTCTTCATTGGTGCTGGGCTCGAATTTATGACACGCCAGTCGCGAGTCCATCACATTGACCCCCTAAGCTACCACAGCCCTCCCCATGAAAGTAACATACCTCCCAAATTTCACGTTTGTAGGTATATTTCTGGAGATATCGTGATGAGTGAGTGAGTGGAACGTTTTTTTCTTTTGTATATAAATATTATTTAACGATTTTCAAGTTTTATATTAATGTCCATGGTAAATTTTTATAATGGCTTATAAGACATGGCCAAGTAGGATACATTCACAGCAAAACCTTTAATAGGACGTGACTTATGAAATGTGCACCGCTTGTACGGCGTTTAAACTTGTTGAGGTTTCATTGGGTCAGTTCTCTCGACCGGGACTGCCTCAGCTGTTCGAGTCGGCTTTACCACTTAATAAAACTATAAACTCTCCTGCGCTCAGAGGTCGCTTGATGATAAATGTTATATGTCTGTCAACAAATATATTTTTTGAACCGAATCGAGTAGAAGAATGTAATAAACTGCTCAAGTTAGGATGGTTATCTGCGTCTCTTACTTTCGCTCTGAAGTTAATTAAAAGGAAGTTAAAAGCTGAAGTTAAATATTACATATTAAATACTTTTTAATAAAAAGTCGCTTAAAATATTGCAAATATTTGGTGGCTATAACATTGATTAATTACGTAGAATATTATGAAGCATGTGAAATGCCTAAAATTTAATTTAACATAACTGAGTTCCTCATCAAAATAATAAAATGTATAATATAAAAAAATTAAAATTAAAGTCATGCAATTAAATTAAAGAAAAATAAGAATAACTTAATACAAAAAAAAATTAAAATTTCTCACACATAAAATGAAAAATATTCGTAAATAAATGGTCTACAGCTATTTAGTGCTCATAAACTTACAATGTGTAAAAATGAAATTGATTTTATTTCACTTAATCTTATACCACATTATAAAAACTTGACAGATGATATGTGAGTCTGTGAGGGGTGTTAACGTCGCACTGCTCAGCGTTCATTGTTCATGTTCACTGTTCAAAGACAAATGATAAAAACAGTATTGAAAGAACCGCCCATTCAAATGCTTCTTTTAATAGGCTGCTTGTATTTTAAAGAATTTAATTATTTTGTTTTTATTAGTTATACATTGAGAAATGAATCTTAATATACTTTCTGGTACAGACTGCATCACAACTTCAAATGAATAAATACATATTTTAAATTAATAATAATGCTTTTATTAGAGAGAGACACATTTCCCATTACTTATAGCAGACGTCATTATATTTTCCAATATTCCATTTTCAATTTAATAAGGCGTTACAAAAACATATGTTTCAGAATCTGGTTTGAAAAATCTATAACATGATTACATTTTTATTTGTAAAAGTATTTACTGATAGCAAATAAATCGGTTTTTATATAATATTTTCATCAAAAAGCACGCGTTGTTTTTATGATGCAAAAAGTTTTTTTATTTTCAATTATGTATTAAAATAAGATCATATGTTCTTTAATACTTAACGTGTGATGTGTGTTAATTTTAACCAATTTTCAAAATTGATTGTAAATTCTTTTAAATATTCTTTTAATAAGATATTGGTTTTAAGGAATGTATGTTTTTATTTTTTTTCCATCATTTATTCTGAAAATATATTTCAATGTATAATGTTAAGCAAGTTTCTGTTTGTAAAGACAGCGAAATGAAAACGGTTCCTTTTTCAGGATGCATCTATTTAATGTTCGCGTGGGAAAAAATATAGAATCAATGAAAAAACTTCCTCTTATTCAACTGAAAAATTAGCTAAGTATTTTTGTAAAATTTGACATTCTGTCTAGACATGTCTGTAAGTAGTTTTAGCTGTCTGACTGACCTAAATTTTTGAAATTCGGGAAAACTTTTAGAAAGGCTAGACAATGTTATTCTTAGATTCCTATCTTAGGTATTTAATCAGATCGTTTTGAGCCTCTGTTAAGCGGCAAGGTCATGATTCCCTCTCTTTTAAATGTCATACCACGAGTTTAAAATAATAATGTTTTATTTTTCTATATGGATATTTATTTTAATTTTCTTTATATTTCATCATAAATATAGAATAGACTATATATCACAAAAAGTACAGAGTACTTCAAAATAGGTCTCAGAATGTAATTCATAGCACTCGTGTTAAAAATAAAATAAATAATAAAAATTTTAAGGGGTCATAGGGCGATTTACATATTTTTTTTAATTTAATGATTTTTAAAAAACTTTGTTGCTCTCTATGTGTATGTATTGCGTGAAACAGATTTTGTGCTCAAAGATTTCATAAAAGCTAACAATTTATTTTTTTAAGGAAAATAAAAATATTAAGTGATTTTAAAATGCGACTCCACCTACAAAATTTGACGTACATATATGAAATATGATTTACTAGTACGTCCAACTATCTATAATAAAAGTTGGTATGGATTTTATGATAACATGATTTATGGTTGCAAAATACTTCTTTTTATAAAACCTTATGGAAAATTCCTTAAAAAATGTATAAATTCTAAATATAATTAAAAAAAAACAGGTATTGCTTTGATTCAAAAATGCATATCAACTTTTGTTGCATATGTCATGAACAATAGTTAGAAAAAATATTAAAGCCTTTGCCACAATAGAAAAGACCCTTAGCTTTTTAAATGAAGACTAATTATTTATTTTACCTTTTTGAGAAAAATCAGTTTAAAATTTTAATTTGCTATTGGTATGCGATCACGAACGTAACAGTTCTCCTAACTCTGCTTTTTTTTAAACGTAGAGCTTGCAAATTTTGAGAGACTATAGAAATGTATATAAAAGAAAAGGCTAAAAATTACTAGATTTGATTTTTCGACTGCTTTTTGTCAATTGAATCGTACTGTGCCCACCAAGCCCTTAAACCATTTTTAGTTAGTGGTGAGAATGAAAGGGAAAAAAACACACTTTTTCTAATTTGAAAGCTGTAATAAGTTTTTACTTGAATTTTGCTTCGAGTTATGTCTACTCAGGAGAGCAAGTATCCAAATTTAAAATATCTTTCACCTAAACTTGAGAGACTGATCAGAATATTAGAAAGGGTTTTTGACTGAGAACTATACGCTCAAAGACGTTGAGAATGATGGAAGAAAGTTTAACATACATGAAAACAGGATGATAACATTAAAAAACAAGATATCAATCATTGGCATGGCCAAGTAATTTTGGCGCGTTTTTCACATGTTGCATTTTACAATAATACAACTAATGAACGTTTTACTAACAGAAAGTAGTACTGTACCACTCCTCTAATTGTACTACTATTGAGCTGAAAAGAGATAATGACACAAATCTGTATCAGCACTATAAAAAGCAAATAAATAAATACATTAAATTAAAAATGATTAAATTTAAATATGATTCGGATCATCTAGGGCACAAATGCGCCCAAATGCCGAAAACCTGAGGTCAATTGGTTGCTTATTGGCTGAGAAAAAGGTACGACAAAATATGGAGCGAAGACGAAGACGAAATTTGCGTCCTAATAGTGCTTTTGTTCCACTACGTGAAAAACGCGCTAATTACTAAGCCATTTGTGTTTATCTAATTTGGACAATCTCTGTTACTAACATGTAGTAAAAGATATTATCATAACATAAGAGCACGTAACAAAGTTCAAACTTATAATTAAAATAATTTCGAACTTTGCTGCGTAATTTTTTTCTTATTTAATTTCTGATGACTGCTATTTGTAATTTTAAAAATCTTGACTTGTTGAATTATCTTGTGAGAAAATCAAATTTTGAAAATTTATTGTATCAGGAATTTTTTACTATAATGGATTTCAACTCGATATTTTTTTGTTATTTAAAGATGTGTTAATATCATAACTTGGCAGAGCATAAATTGAATCATTTGGTCTCCCATTGAATCTAATCACTTGCAGCCTTAGATACCTTTTCTCATATCTGAGAAATATTTTATGGATACTTGTATAAATGTTTGAACAATCTTTTCCAATATATAATGCCAGTTAATGTTATAATATTAAATCTCTTGGCTCTTTCGACATAAAGGCGACTTCCCATTCAAAAAATATATCATGGTAAGAACCTAAATTCCTTTTCTCTGTCGTGCTTCACTTTTCATACCACTTTAAATTCAGCAAGAAATATCTTTTTTTCCAGGTCTTAAGGAGAAAAGAAATAGAGCTTTGTAGCTCAGGCTCACAAATCTTGCCAATCGAGCGAAAAATGCAAAGCCAGTAAAAAACCCCAAGCTTCCAGAGTACCGACCAAAAAATAAACGCGAAAAAAGAAAACACTCTTTCAACTTCCAGCCCTTTGGTTTTGGAAAGAAACTTTTCAAAAACGTGGGATAAACCTTGGACCATATTTCAGAAAGAGGATATCCAGCCTGGAAACTGGAACAATTGTCTGACACTTATTATAGCTTCTGCTACGTAACCAACGATGATTGATACGATGAAATACTGTAATCGATGGTCATGCTGCATCGATAGATGTTGAATTCTTCTTAAGCAGAAAGATTGCCTCAAGGTCTTCCACTAGGTGGCGCTTTTACGTATGTCAGGCTAATCCTCAAAGATGAATAGGGATTTAGGTTTTTGCTGCCTTTGCATATTTCGAGTTTGAATGATGGGTGTGAAAGAGATGATTTGGAATCTTTTGTTTTCGAATAAATTTATTGAATTCGATGTGTACCTTATTTCTTAACCAACAAAGTTAGGTAAATTGATGGAGTTGCTTTTTTTATAGATTTTTGGGTTTGTATAGAATTTAGTTCTAAAACAAGCTTTTAAAATAAGATGCTTTGAATGATGTTGAAACTATTTGATTTTACTGTGAAGAAAGTGATCCATCGGTTTGGACTAAGATGTCATTCTAAAATTAAAATAACATAATGGAATATCTTAATATTTGACACATTTAATGTACGCATTTAAATGTTTCAAAAATATTTGCAAAAAATATAGCAAATTGAAACGGAACGTAATTAAAAATAAAAGTAGTAAATGGGATTAATGAGATTTTATAATGTACAAAAAAGTTATAGATAAAAATATAGATGAATATCATACATATATCTTACATATAGGGATGAAATATACTTTTATCCTTACAAATAAAATTTAAAAACTTAATTTTTACTGCATGGGTATGAATACATGCTTTTCGTGCTTTCTTATAAGTGCTATAATGAAGACAATTTCATCTGTAAAGGATAAAATAAAAAAACACATCTATGACTTAAAAAGAACGGCATGCCTACTCATGCAAGAAATTAGAGTGTATCAGATGGATGGTTACAGGTATATTTATAAATATTAGAAAAATATAACGTATCCAACATATTTTTAAAAAAATGTATTTTGTGTAAAAACTGTGAATTTTTCAAAAATATAATTACATTTATAAGATAATTATATTTTACAGTGCAGTTCCATCTTATTCTCTGGAGTTTCAAAAAGTAAAGTGACAGAAGTACTGACGAGTGGGTGTAAATTATCCGTACGAATAAAAATCTCTCTGAAGACAACGAAGACGATCACAGCATTCAAACGATGTCGGTAGATGGAGCTGGTTCTTCTGTAATATGATTAAACCTCAGTTAAAGATGACAGCCTTGACGAAATTATGGTGCAGGATTGAATTAAGAAGTGTGACACAGTTTTTGCGTTTAAAGAAAAATTCTCCAGCTGAAATTCATAGGAAATTGGTACGGAGCAAGTGTTATACGAAGACAGGCGTGGCTTTGCTGTACGGCAGTGCTTCTCAAAGTTTCAATATTCGCGACCCAATATTCAATCATAATTTCCATCGTGCCCCCCTCATACAATAACAATGCATTGGAATTCAGTAATACTGTACTTTGATCAAAGACCACGATACGAACTTAATCTCTTAAGTGCCACCGGCGAATATAAACGCCTCATGAGTCAAAGCGTTAATTTCCCTGGACGTATATATACGTCTTTCCAAAGTACGATCTTTTATCTGCACTGTTATCCAAAAAAATATTCCGAAAGCTTTGGAATGCAATAAAAAATATTTGAAAATCTTTGAGAAGGGTTTACTTACTTCAAAGGATTTATTTCTTTATTCCTCCCCCCCCCCCAATACATCACATACCTGCACCTACGTGGAAAACGGTTGGCATTGGGAAGCAAATCGCGTAATTTTTAATCGGCAGTGAAGATATTAATAATAAACCGCAGAAATTATAAATATAAATGATAATTTGTGTATGTAATTTTTTATATGACAAGCACATGGAGTTACTGGTAATTATTAAACTTATTCCTAACTTAGTATTGATAAATTAATCATAAAATATATTGTGTAGCATTGATACATTTATAAGTGTAATATATCAGTGTAAGTGCGTATTTTATTTTTTCTTATGTCAGAATGTATTTTGTTTGTTTACTTTCAGTAAATTAATGATTTTCTTAAAAATAATCTTTTGTTTTTGATTTTCGATATGCTCGAGCCCCACAGTTTGAGAAACGCTGCAGTATGGAATTTGACAAAAATAGAAGGATTGTGCGAGATGAAGAAAGAGCGCTTTCAGTGGGAAGTATTGGATCACACTACTTAAATTCCCGACATTGCACTATCTCTTTTTGGTCCGTAAAGAAACACTTGGGAGTTAAACATTTTAGAATCGATGCTGTTGTTTCGCGAGCCATCTCATTGTGATTGCATAACCTTGATGATGATTTCCACGATGCTAGTTTCGATGCTTTGGTGTACCTAATGGAAAGATGATTAGTATGGTGACTTTTTAAAGAAGTAATATGTACATATGCCTTCCTACATTGTATTTAATTTTTATTTCTTGAATAAACTATTACTCTGAACTCTGTTACCTTACTCTTGTTACCTTAATTTTTGAATCCCCCACGTTTTTCATCGATCTATTATTATAAAATATATTTTTGTAATATTTCAGAAATTTATTTCATGGCCAACATTTATTTCAGCCAACATAGCTCTGGAAGGCTTACAATAATATCTATAATACTTTTGAACATCAATGTTTTCAACATCATTTTTTGAGCCTCCTTTTCAAATATCATTTTAAATGCATAGAATGTTTAAATTATTGGTATAAAAATTTAAAATGATTCTTTAAACTGCACAAAATATTGTTGCTATTTTGAAAATATAATTTTTCTTACTTTGGGGATTGTTTAATATAAAAATTATATTTCTGATATAAAAGCAATATGATTGAGATTATTTAAGATAACTACCACATAAACAAAATATGTGTAATAGGGATTTTTGATATTTGTAGCAAGAAATTCGTACCAATTAGGAATCACAATTGCCTCTGAAGATTATTATTTTATTTCCAAATTAAACTTATTATATCTCAGAATATTTAGGATAGTAATATAATTTATTTGTTATTTCTCAACTATTTCATTATTGACATTATGGCTCTATATTAATTGAAAATTCCTTTCCGTGTAACATGAAATATGAAATGTTTGCCAAATCGCTTATATTGTACATAGTAGAATTCTGCAATGCGCTTTATAACTAAATAATAAAACTAATAATGCAATAAAAACACAAAATGGTAAAATGAAGCATACTTCTGTTAAGCAACCCTTATATAAGGAACAGGAATTTAATAAAATAAGTTCTAAAGTGGGATTTTATTTATATAAAAAAAGGTATGTGCTTATTTAGTTCAATTACAGTTTCCATCACCAATAATACAATTAAGGATAAAAAAGCTTCGTAACGTTTCATCAATGATAGCTCCGACTTCTTATTGGACGATACTTATTTTTGAGGCACTACTCTATTTGAAACTTATCAAAAATAAAATTAAACGTGCCAAAGTAGGTTGCTGAAAGCGCCAATTAATTGATTGTTTATTAAAAAAGTCTCACATTTTAAAATTCTATCTAAAAACTATTAAATTTTCATTGCCTTTTTTAATTTATTTTATACAGGAAAGTGTTATTAAAATTTCAATTTTGATGTTTTTCGGGTTTTAGGAAACATTTTAACTTTAATGAAAATAATAGTGTCTTTCACCTGTAAGTTGGCTTTTTCCCTAAAAGGATAGCTATTTTTAAGGCTTCAAGTATAAAAGAAAAGTACAGTTTATAACATATACATAACCTATTTTATTGAAGAACTACCGCCATTTATAAACTAAATTAATATTAAACATTTAAAAGATAAGGGCGAAACAGTACAAATGATAGAGGAAAAAGAATACCCAGTTCACCGTATGGGCAAAGCAGTAGTGGTCCTGACAAATCAGTCCTGACTACTGTGGGAATTCAATAAGGATTTTTTTTAGTCTTGTTTGTATCTGGCAGATGCACTTCCTTTATTTTTAGTTATCCATCTCTGAGATTTACATTTTTGGTATTTTTAGTAAATATATATTCCTAGATTTCAACAGAAGGGAATTTATAGCATGAATGTGAAACATGTTACTGAGAACACGATGGTAAAAATAAGTTTAATTCTAGGTAAAGAGATATTTTCACCTGATTTAAAAATAAAACATGCTATGGATTACTGTATCATAATGTGTGTAGTAAAATAATTCACAAAATATTCTTATTGATAGTTGTAATAACGTGTGACATAACTTAAGAATTAGTAGAATTAGATATTAGCCAATATGTCACTTGTCACATTGTCATTAGCTAATACGTCACAGTTTTGGTGCCGCTTGCCAATTGATAGGAGTAACAATAGATTGGAGCTAATTCTAATCAATCAAACTTAAAGTGCATCTGACGCCATATTATTTTTAATAAACCATAATTCAAATATATTTAAAATTTTATTAATAATCTATACTCACAAAATTAACCTAACATTTTAAATTTCAGACATTTTAATATATTTCTTACTCATGATGTAATTTACATGATGTAAAATTACAAAAATACATATTGAAACACACCAAGTATGTTGTTTTCCTAGCAATGATACGCTGCATGTGGGAGAGAGAGTTTTACAGAGGAAGTACGCTTCCTAATGTTAACTTGAATTAGATTATGGACCCTTAGATGATGTGTCCAGGATTGCCAGATTCACACACATAACATTATTGCCAATTGCTACAAATTTAGCGACTGATTTTTTGAGGAATTTGGCGACAAATTATATTGGTAAGAAGCCTTCTGGATGTCACTGGCATCAACACTTCTGAAAATTTCCAAAGGCTGCATAAAGGTCGGTGGAATTCAGAAGTCAGCCAGTCGAGTTAAAAATCTGCTTGTGTGTTGCTTGCGATAAGACAGGGAGACTTTATTTGCCTAAGTTCTTCGAAGTGGAACTGTTCTAAATTGCCGTTTCTGGAGTGGTGTACAGCTTGTTTGTAACGAGTGCGTTTTCAACCACTGTAAATAATTTATTTTAATATTTCTTTGTGTAATATTCGTCGATTTGTCTTCGTGAAGTCATTTGTACATCTTCGTTCATTAATAAATTTGTTATTATTCAATTAATTAGATGGTAGGCTGATTTACACCCACGCAAATTTACAACAGAATTCATTTTTTCTTAAATAAATGAATGTTCATTATTTACCGTATTTTCAATTATATGAATGTATTCATATTTAACAGCTTCATTTATTTGATATTACAATTATAACAAAGCTTAGACATGACTTACTTTATAAGATTTTAATTTAAGTTTATAAGTTTTAAAATTATTGTTTTAATTAAAATCATAACTTTTTTTAAAAAATTAATTTATGAAAATACTGATGTTTATTGTGGAATATTAACGGCATTTATGATTTCTAATTTTAAAAAAATACCGATATTTCTGTTAGCAATAATGTAACTCAAAACTATTCATTTATATTGCTAAATAATTTTCTATCAGACTAAGCTTTTATTATTTTTTCATAAAGGGCGATTTTATAATTATACATAATACTACATTTTTACATGCTTTATATATTTTTTCCAGATAGTTTATATCTTTTCTACCAATTTTTGTTTTTTTTTGTTTTTAATATATATAATATAGTCATTTTAATCATTCTATATTGCCTTTATCATGAAGTATATATATTGTTTTAACTAAACTTTTGTAAAGACATTTTTAAGTAACTGATTGCATACTGTTTTTTAAATTACTAGGGAAAGGGTTTTAGAATATCAAATTAATTCAGGAGTTATATGTGAAAAATTAAATAATTACTAGTAATTGCACCAAGAAATTAAAAAAAAATCTATATGGGTAGATTTATAAAAAATAATATGATTATGAAATTTTATCATGGTTAACACTAGAATTATGTGTGATTGTTCTTTTCATTTTAGTAGATTTTCAATAAACAAAAGTGTTCAGGGGAATAATTAATGCCTGCCTTGAAATTTTCCTTAAATTGATAGGGTAGATTAAAAAAAATTAATATGGACATGAAATTTTATCATGATCAACACTAAAGTTACATGTGATCGTTATTTTCATTTTAAATAATTTTAATTAACAAAAGGGTTCAGTAGAAGAATTTACTGCCCTGCCTAAAATGCTTCTTAAGTTGAAACATACCTTCCGTCCGTTGCAGTGAAATTCATTTTCTGAAATAAATAATCTGCTAAATTGTCTTTGCCTTAGATGAAGAGCCTACAAATACCATTTGTTCAATTTGTCATCCACCCCCTCTTACAATAACAAACCCCAATTCCCAACATGCTTCCTACAGTCCTGTGAAGTTTCATCTTTTGAATAAACAGGATTTTCGCGGTCCCATGGACCTTTCAGCCATCCATTATGAGAAGGCGTGTCAAGGCTCAGCCGTAATGTCGAGTATGCTGGAATTTTCGTCGAAATTTCGGTGCAACTGGCTTCTCCACGCGTTGCTCTTAATTTATGCCGTATTCAAAGTATTGCAGGAACGAAAATTCTCTTCACACTTGGATGAAATGCAACAGTCTTGGATTGCAGTGATTAACTGGCTTTGGGAGGAGGAGTTGTACGTTTTTCAGTTCGATGGACGCGTTGCGTTAGGATATCACGGTAGTTCTCAATTATCAAAGTCAAGTGCACGGTGCCAGATGATATTGATGTGATAGATACGTATGTTGGATATAATGGAACAGAATCATTGCGAAGAATTGTTTTAATTTATATATCTAGAACAAATTGCATTTGAAATTTAATAATGTTTAGTAATGAAAACGTGAATTTGAACTATGTTGACTGTTAAGAAAATCTGTTATACATTTTTATGGTATATATAACAATTTAGATTTCAGGAGAGTGAAAAAACAAATATGTCAATGTAAAAATGTATTAATATTATTAATTGTGTATGCATATTTTTCAATTGTGTAGCAAATATGTTATTTCACAAGCAATTAAAATATATTTAAATGTGATTATTTTTTTATTCATAATGGAGCTGTGTGGATTGATATTTAACGAATGCAGACCTAGTGCATTCCCCGAGAGCCGGAATCTCTTTATAATGTGGCATCGTATTTGTGGTAGTACACCAATCTCCACTAGTGATTTTGTTGCCGAAACTACTCCCCAAAGGGAGGCACCTGAACTCTTGATCAGAAATTCTTACTAGGAATTTAATTTTTCCTAGAGAAAACAAGCTAAGCAAGCACTCAAGTGATTTTTTGCAAGCCGCATAATCATTAGATATGAACGCTGTCGATTTTTTGCACCATGAAAATCCACTGACTAGTGACGGGGTCGAACCCGCAAACTTCGAGGGAGTGAGTGAATATTAACGTCGCGTTGTTCAGCAACAAGAGGGCTTTTGGCGACGGTCCGCGTCATTTTGAACCATGGTCAAGTGACACGGACGACACTTGAGCTTGCAACCCCCTCTCCTAACAACCACGCCACACCAACGAGAGGACGTTTGAGCTCTCGACAAATTTAACGTGCATCGCTTCCCTACACGGCGGGTCTTCAGTGGTACTGGGATCGAACTCATGACACGCTAGCCATGATCCGTTGCCTAGACCACTTGGCTACCGCGGCCACCCGCAAACTTCGAAGTAGAAGGCCAGCGCCAAACCAACTACGCCACCCTACCGGCCAATATAATGTATTATCTATGTTTTTAATTCACCAAACAATTATTTAATGCTTTGGTTTTATTCAGACGTTGTCTAATATGATAACTAATATTTTTGAAATGTAAAGCGTTTTTCATTTATATTCATGGGAAGTCGTTTGTCTCAGTTATAAGGAATTATCATTTCAGATGGATTTATGACTAATGGCATTTTTTTACCTTAAATCTGTATCTGAAAACTTATAAACTAAAGAGATCGAGCATAACGTTTAGTTTTGCGTGTACTATACATTTTTCTTTGAAAATAAGTCTATTGTGCATACATTGAAAAGATCATTAGTGCAACAAAGGTAATTGGTATCAACTATGTTTATTTTTCACTTACTAACTGTATGATATATTAAAATAATTAAATATTACATTCATTTATCTTGCCTCGCAGTAAAATATCCTACCTCGGATAAGAATTACACATGCTTACCATGAATTGTGTAATAAAACTAAAATATATTTACACCATTAAATATATTCATTTAGATTTCATTTGATTCGAGAAAGAATAATAATAAAGATATCGTAATTGCTTTTAATCTAGAAAGAAATGTAGCAATACCGAATTCGATTTACCATTCAATAGATTTAAAGTTGCGTTTGCTTAATGCTTAGGAATGGAAACCAGGTTTGAAATATCTTTTTAAGATATAAATGTCAGCTAACATTAATATAATGCTTTGATTTTGCTATGCTAGAGAGCGAAGTACTACTCGTTTTTATCCGAATAGACCTATTATATATATATATATAATGTATTTCGTATTTTTCTCCTATAATGGTGTGCGAATGATGTATCCTTTTCCGTGTTAAAAGCAACAACAGTTTATTTATGTAACATTTTGGAAATTCAAAGATAATATATATATATATATTACAAAGGGATATAGGAATTTCAACTTCCCAAATTTTCTTTAAAATTGAAAAATTTTTCTCTTCAAAAATTGGCTCCGTGTTTAGTCCTGACTCCCATACATTTAGCAAAAACATCCTGCAACAGATTCTATCCAGGTCTTTTACTAATTCTCTTGGAGGAAATATTCTCTAACTGTGATTTTAATTTAAAATCCACTTTCCGTAGAGATGACTTGGTTTTGTGTAAATGTTGCTACTATTTAAGTGCCAGTCGTTGAGTATGTTTATATAATGGTTAAGCGTTGATCGTTAAGCTGAATTTATGAGTTAGGAGACAGCGATTGGTGGTTGAACATCTTAAGATTAATATTTGACGGAGATGTCGTCAAGAAAGTATTACGTAACCAAACTTAGAGCTGACCATACTACCAGGCTTCAAGAAGGATCATTCAAAGGGCTTTAATCAAGTTCAGTAATTTCGATCATTTAGTTATCTGATTTCGGGTTAAGATTTGTTACTGCTCCTAAAGTTAAGTTATCAAAAGTACATTTTGTAAAGTGTTAAATACTAAATAAAATTAGTTATTCTAAGATCATGTCTGCTTTTTCCTCGAATCCTCCCACACCCGCTACCTCCGAATCGGGACAACCTTTAAGCTAAGCTCGATGATAAATCAATAGATTAGATTAGGTCTATCTATAAGACATTCTAATCCAGTTCTTATAATGCACGCATTTCACTGAATTACATAACGTATACCTATTGTAACATTCTGACCCCCAGTTTACTTAAATTTCTAGACAGAAAGATAAACCCCACAACTTTAGTAAAACTATTTTTTTTAAATTTTTAAAGCGTAACTCATTACATGTAACAATTGTATTTATAGGTAGGAAAATTTCCACATATAGTTGCCAGATACTTTGGAAAGAAAGTTCAATGGAAGGCTCTTTCCATTGAACCTCGTAACATCCAAGATCCGCCAAAATGGTCAAACAGAATTTCGTATGATTCTTTTCCCACCTTTTCGAAGGTCTATCGCTGGTCCCTTTTTCATTTTACCATCCGTATCCTTGGACGTTTTCAGGGAGATTCTCCTCCTCCCTTTCTTCCCTTCATTTCCTGATTGGCGAGAACATAGAGTTGCACACGGAACTCTAAGATTTGGTTTCAACCGCCATTTGTTCTTTCGGGACAATGTAACGTTTGGCCTATGACCATCTTGTCGCCACATGTCGATAATGGATGGACAGTAAATCGACAAATGAATCCGATGCAAAGAATAAAATTCTTGGCATTTCCTGCTCCAATAAAGCGCAATTCTCTCCACAAATGTGTAGCATGGTCATGTGTTAGATTAAATAAAAGAATGGACAGTAACTGAAACAGGTGTGCCTTATCTATAGCCCGCTTTGAAGAAACCTTTATATGACTTACATTTTCTCCTGAAGTGCTTTGAAAGAAAAGAGATGTAGCAGACAGTTGGATAAGAAAACAACTTACATTCCAGTTCCTCTGGTACTCGTATATCACTAGAATGTAATGCATACAGAACTAATTATATGTAAAGCTAAATCCTATGATGTTTAACTTCAACAAATTGGGTACACAGATAAAAAGTACTGATAAATCTTGTGGTAGATCATTAGATCAAATGAGGCCTACTATCAAAGTCATTTCCACGCTAGATTTTATAATAAATCGCTAAATCACGTTACGTTTTTCTTGAATTCAAATAAAGCAAATTATCTTTCTTTCCATTCATTGTAAATAAAACAATGTTTCAGGATTTAGACACAGTCCTGAGACAATTCAAATACAAGCTTGAGATTTTACATTAGAAATGTATCAATTCTATAGTGTGAAGCTGTGTGTTCATCAAACATGTATTTGAATAACGATCGGTGTATATTAAGAATGATACTTTATTTCTTTGGCTAGAGATTTATCGATGAATATAAAATTACTTATCTCGTTTTATGTATTCAAAGATTCTGTTGTAATGAAGATAAATTGTTATAAGAGTATAAATTTCTTACAAAATTTTGTCACACTTATCTTTATATTAATATAAGTATTTAGCACCAATATATTTAGCAACGTTGAAAATAAATCTGTAATATTTTTGTTGAAAAACTTGAATAAATTCCCAGCTGTAATTTCTTCAATATTTTTCTAGATTTGCATTGGCTAGCGAGAATAAATTTAAAAGTTTTCAATAAATAACATATACTTGTTTGACTATTGAATAAGTTTTATATTTAGCCAGTTATACTTCTTAAAGAAATACATTTTAAAATTAAAGTTTTTAATATAGTTGTGACAGATAAACATACATCTTTCTCAGTTTTCATAAAATTTTTGGTAATATTTGAATTTAATAACCATCCTCTAAAAAATATAATGTATAATTGTAGTGCTCAATTTCACAAGCGATCATTTTTTCAAACCAAATATTTTAGACAGAAAAATCTCATGCAGTTTAAAGCTTTACTCATGATCACTGTCAGTAAATAGCATAAGGCTTTCCCAATCTTTTCTTCTGAGATTTTCTATTCTTTTCTCTGAAAGGACACAATTAACAAATAAATATAATCCACGATCGCACTAATCCATGATCATGGTTAAGCACTAATGATTGATACGGGGCATATAAGATTATAGTATGTGGACATATGAGGTAAACTTGTTATCTTCACATCATCAACAGTCTTTAGAATAATCATCATTCGCAAAACCATGCATCTCTTTTATAGCGCAATTATCTATAAATATTTGGGGACAGAGAGATTTTTATCATATTCGATGAGATTTAACAGTAAATCAAGTTCTTCGTTTCGTCTTCTTGACATGCTACATTGAATGAGTGAGTGAATACTAACGTCACAACGAGGGCTTTTGTCGACGGACCTCGTATTTTTGAACCATGGTCAAGTGAAGAGGACGACTCCTGAGCTGGAACCCCCTTTTCCTAACTGCCACACCAACGGGAGGACACTTGAGGTCTCGACATATTTAAAGTACATCATTCCCCTACTTGGCGGGTCTTCAGTGATACTGGGCTCGAACTCATGGCACGCCATCCACGAGTCCTTTACCTTGACCATTAGGCTACATACTAAATTGAGTGAGGAGCTCACTTTTTAATTGCTTTCTCACGACAAATAAATTACTCCTGAAACTTAATAACCAAGACGTGTTCTATACATCCACATCAAAATAGGTTGATCTCGTACCACATTGTTACTACAAAATACATGTGATGCTTGCTGGGGCAGAGTTCATTAGGAACAAGTAAATCGAATCAGATGGTCGTGCGTAATTTCAGATACATTTAGAGCCTATAATTTAATTGGAAAAGCTACTGCCCGATGGTTAATTCAGGGCATGCCGATTATCAATTGCCAAACAAAAGGATAATTATGGAATTTGAAAGTCACCTCTAACGTGAATGTACATTCATCAAAGAAAATGTGGGAGAAAAACCCAAACGATTTAGTTTATTGTAGAAACCACATGTCAAAATTGTAGTGCAAAATGTTGAATGTTATGTGAAGATCATTGCATAAAGTTTATAAATACTTTTTTTCTAATGGGGCTGCACATTGGAATTTTAAACCTTTGAAGACCTAGTAAATTCCCCAGGAGCTGGTATCACTTTTTAGTGCGGCACCCTATAGGCGATACCAATAACAGCAAGCAATTTTGACGCCCAGTTTCCTCTACAGAGGGAGGCACCTGAGCTCTTGACGATGCGAACTTTGTACCAGGATTTAATTTTGCCGAGACCATCCAAGCCAAACAGACACTCTAGGGATCTTTTACATGTCGCATAATCATACGACATGGCCTCTGTCGATTTTCTGCATCATGAAAATCCACCGACTTGGGCCGGGGTCGAACCCGCAACCTTGGGTGCAGAGGGCGAGCGACAAACCAACCACGCCGCCCAGCCGGCAGTTTATAAATATGAATACCTTACGTCTTTTTTATTTCGAGATATATACATTTGAATATCTATATAATATGTGTTACTATATATATGTGCTACATATTTATTACATAAGAACTTCATCGTGCTCATCAGTATCAGAATAATTCTCTAGATGAGATAAAATATATTAAAAGACAAATACACAAATTAGTATTCATCTACACGCGTAACATATAATAAGGTGCAGTATCTTATTTTTTCCTTAAAGTAAATGATACACATCTTCTTAGAAACATTTTTTTTACTATGCAGGAAATTTACAATTCGATTTTTTTTTTTCCACTTTTGCTTGAGAGAAAGCTTAAATCCTCCTTAACTAATTTATATCTAAAGATAAAAAAATGTACCGTTTTTTTTGTAAAAGTAACAGCTTAATTATTCATGTTGCAACAACAAAACTAAAGAACAAAAAAAAAAGCTTTAAAGAGCAATTAACTTCATAAGAAAATTATGGACGAAGTAGAGGACACGTATCTTATTGTTATTTTCTCCATGGAAATTTTATCATTTTTTACGAAGTCAGTAGGTAATTATTTATTTCAAAGCACCACGGTTCGAAATGAATTTTAATTATTACTTTAATGTTCAAAATGAATGTATGTTATTTTTATATAATTTATGTTTTGTTGTAAGTCTGGTTTAATGTTATTTTTTCTATTGAGAAATAAGTTAAAAGGCATATCAAAATTGCAAAGAATGCTATGAAGAAAGAAATTGATCATTTTTTTTTGCTACAGAATTTGTCTACATAAATGTTTTGTCTCAGCGGTGATGGCTAAAAAATCTCAAAGCAAAAATTTTAAATAAAAAAAAATAGCAAACGTTATAAATTGTTGTTTTTTCTGCAAATTGTCTGCTATGCAACTACAAAACAGACACAGGTTTTCAATTATTAATCCATGGGATGTTTTATTTATTTTAAAAAACGCATCGTATATATTTCAGAATTTCAATTAATCATTTTATATTTCTATTTTTCTTGTTGATTTTACTTTTACTTTTTTTGTTGATTATTGTTTAGTAACTCCACACGTTAACATTCTAAAAATTCTAAACAAAGTCATAAAAATTTAAGCGAACTACTTACTCCACATTTTTTACAAAAGTTTTCTACCCCAGTATATAAAACAGAAATGAGAGTGAATTCAAGTTACAAAGAGTATGTATTGAAATTCTATGAATTATCCCTGTCATTATTAAATCGAGTTGAGATATAAGTTCTATATTCTGTTTTAGCTTGCAGTGTACAAAGTAGTTTCTTTTCTTTTTACTAAACAAGTACGGAAGTATCTTCCGTACTTGTTTATTGAATAGAAAAATTATTATGTACTTCATCGAATTTTTAGTGAGTTGTACTGAAATCGCCGCCCTTTCAAACAGCATTACGAATTGAATCTACTGCGATATTGCACCATTGTTCTTCCAGAGGCTGTTTAGTCAGGAATCTTTCACTACGCAACTTAAGACTATTTAGTTGAATTCTATTCATAGTCTGCTATATTAGATTAATATTTTTAAGATATCCGAACACGTTCAGAGTACTTCTTAACAAAATAGCATACTAAAACATTATAAATGCTCTTTTAGGACTCAATACTAATAGATATTACAATTTAACTATCAAAAATTTAAGATAAATTACCTGAATTTTACAAAAATCAGAATTATAAGTGAAATTTTAGCAATATTTTAGCAAAACTTCAAATCAGTTAGAGGAAAAAAGTAATAAACATGTATTAGTAAAAGTATTACTAAAAAAATTAGATGCATTTATCTAGAAAATGTACTAAAATTTAATTTTTTAATTAAAATTTAAAAATTTTAGAGTTTATTGAGTAAACATTATAAGAAATGTTACATTTTTATGAGACCATTATTTAAATAACAAGCCATAACTCAAAAAGCATTCATACAATAAGAAATATTTTAGTACATTCTCTAGAAATAACATAAATATCAGGTTCAAAAAGTTTTATAAAAATACATTCGTAATATGTTGACTTATCAGACTCGCCATCATAGATTTTGAGCCATTTAAACACCCACTTCTGGTAGATCAAAAACCCACTTCCGGTTTTTCTAAATTTATAAAATGGGTTGTAACTTGACCTCTAGGCAGTGTAGAAACAAAACAAAATATGTTTCGTTAAGTCAAAAGATTGCTCTCTTCAATAAAATAAAAAACAAAAATATCTGTCTTGACTGAATTGGGTCATTTTCGACGTGTTCGGTTACCTTAAGCATCCAATTCGTATAGTAATACATATTAATGAAACTACGTCTGAAAAAAGATATTACCAGTGCTATTATATAGAAACTTATACTAATTTCATATTTAAATAAATAAGCATAAAGTAAAAATAAATATATCTTATAAGTAATTCGATTGATTTGTAACTGAACTAGATAGCAACTTTTGCTCTTTTCGTCAAAAGATGATCTCAAGAATCGTACTTAGATAATTCTGCTTCGTTGCCTAAGCATTTAGTACTTGATAAATGTTTGAAAAACAATTTTGCAGTGAAATTTTAGAAATGTAGTGCGTTACCGCACTACAACAATAATTATTTTCTGTGACCAAGATGCATTCAATATAAGAACAAATATCGGACAAGTTAATGTGCTTTATCAAGGAAGAGATCGGTTATCAAATGAAGAGCATTTACCTTGCTTGTTTTTAAGGAATCCCCCTTTATCTCCAAGCTAATGAAAAATATAACATTACCACATGATAAATGTACGCGACAATGATACTATATTCAAATGCTCTTATTTGCTTAAAAAACCTGTCTGTTGCGAATAGATGGCGCCAAAAGATGTATTAGAATTTTCCCAAAAAATAGACAATGCGTAAATTTTTTTTTATAAAAAAATGCTTTCGTTAAATGTGAAAGGAACTATCGTCAAAGAATTTTTAAAGAAATCAAATGTTTATTGTATGTAATTTAGAGCGTTAATTCCCAGGATTCCAGAAGCTATTTCAAAATTGACTCTAGAATCCTTTTTTTGCGAAACTTTCCTAACACTGCTATGTATATCCACCTTCTTAACAATGTATGTAGGCTTCCATCTTTTCTTATTTAAATGTTCTAGAACTATCATTTTCAAGAGAAAGTAGACTCCACTATATTTACACTTATAACAAATATTCTAGTTGCGATTGCAGCCATGTACTCATAACTGAACTCGAAGTCAGGTAATTGGAAAAAAGATGTAGTTTACAATCACAGAATGTTATGCAATGGCTTAAATACCATTTTACATCAGATACTCGTCAACAGTAAATGATAATTTTAATGCATTACAGTAATCTTGATAATGGTTCGAAACCATTGCTTGGAAAAGTACATCATAGAAATAAAACATATGTTGATCAAACATCATTTAATGCAAAAAATACATTTCATGAGGTATTCTTTTGATGAAATGTAGTATTGAAATTGCAAGGGCTCAGCTTAGTGGCGTAGCTACCAGCATATCTCTTATACAGAGCTCTGAATCTGCAGATTCCAAATATATGTAATATTTTGAAGCTTACAAATAAATTTCATTTATGTGATCATTTTGTTTATTTTCCAAAAAGGGTCCCAAAAGAATTTTGATACATGGCTCAATGAGGACTAGTTACATGTGGTTTAGCCACAAAATAATTGCCCTTCGGTCAATCGTAGAAGAAGTACATGCATTTGTAACCTTGCACATTTATCAGTTGGCAAAAAGGCGAAATTAAAACCGTCTTAAAAAGTCAAAAGCGCAAATAGCTCATTGAGTTACTTTTTATACATAAATTAGGCATAAAAAAAAGGTTTTTATAGTTTCAGTTAACCATATTCAATTAAAAAAAATTCTAGATAGAGAGAGATTGTATGAATATTACATAGTTTTGTGACTCATCTATACGCGACCTTAATACTAATCCTCTTGGGGAAACTTTAGGGCCAGCATTCCCGTTAATTCAAAGCCATCCCTCAAGAAAAAACCTTGATATTTAAATTAGTTAGACTATATAAAGTCTATAGGTTTTGTAGATTTAAGAACAGAAGGAGCAGGAGAGCTGTTGCGGGGATAAGTAGATGAGAATATTTCGATGAGTATTTCATTATTACAATTTGAGTAAAGGAAGAAGTTGCTAAGATAATAAATTAGTGGATTGAGGATCTAAGATAGATTGAATCAGATTTACTTTATTAGATCACTTACGCTTGTTCACCTAGACTTGTTTACTTAGAGAAGTTCACGTGGAATAGATTGCTCTCTTTAATCAGTCCTATGGTCTCCTTTTGTGGTTTCACTTATGATTGATTAAGTGTGCTTGAATAGTAATAAAATAATAGTTAATATGGAAGTTTCTGGTGATGCTTTGTGTCCCCCACACCCTTAGGTAGGCAAGACGGGGCAGGAGGGGTGCCAAATAGGCCACGCTCACAGTGTACTCAAAGAGTTTAATGTGAGTTTTTTTTTTTTTAATTATTTCAAAAATGTTAATTTTATTTTAATGAAAATTTTTTTGGAACTTTTATCTTTATTAATATTATGTAAAAACTCTTAATTATGTATAAAGATCAAATTTTTCCTAAGCAATTCGCAGACAAAAGTTCATAATTGGTATAATTACTACTCGATTTCTTTATCAATTTCATCTTAATGGCTATATATTAGTGAGATATACATGATTCTCTCTCTCAAATCTGTATATAAAGTGTTCTCTTATTAATTTAAAAGGGTTACTAACCTCTTAAGCAATTAATTTTTTGCTTCATATGTTTCAATAAAGACATATTTTTAATTACGTATAACTAAGTATAAAACTATACAGAATGCGAAAAAAGAAGAATATTATTTTAATTTTCAATTTTAAAGTTTTCCCACTATTTATTTTATTTTATTATTGTGGAACACAAAAACCCTAAATGTTTGCTTTGTATGTACATTCTGCATGCGATGAAGAATATTTCAAATATCTTAAAAGAACTTCTTCCATATTTACAAAAAAAAAAAATTCAAAAGCATTTCCTTCATATTTAGGGGGAAAAAATCATGTTCATACCTCTTTTTCAAACGGTTGAGGATTTTGTATGTGTGTGCATATACACAACTTGAAGAATGGTGTAATACTCAGGCACGGCCCGAAGGTAGCGGGTGTAAAAGAGTTCGAGGTAAAAGCAGACATGATCTTAAAACTCTAGCTACTTTTATTCCATCTTTAATACTTTAAGAAATATTTAATTTTACAGCTTAACTCTTCAAGCAATCTGAATTCCTAACCCTTAACCGGATATACTAAATTTTTGAAAGTACTTATCTGGAAATGAAACTACTTCTTATGTTCCTTCTCGAGTCCTGATACCTCGGTCAGTTCCAAGGTTGTTTCCTTCCACAATTCCTGGTGGATTCTACGTAGACTATTAATATCAAGACGTGCTACAACCCTATTTCTCACCTTTCTAAGGCTTGGATTTCACGCTTAACGATCAGCGATTAACCTCCATAGTCAACGACAGCCACATAAAAAGTAGCTGCATTTGCATAAAATCAAGTCATCTCTGTTGAAAAGTTTTAAAATTAAAATCACAGTTAACAAATATTTTCTTCAAGAGGATTAGTAGAAGTTCAGTGGATAGAGCCCATAACAAGTTTTACAATGCAATGGAGTCAGATATAATATCGACTTTTTAGATTATCTTTCCATTTTCATTTCTTCTCCGGCAACAAATTGCACATTGCGTTTCCAATCCCTGTTCTTTACCGAATATGTTCAAGAATCTAAACTCCAGCCTCCAATGAAAAATCCCTCACTTCACCATAAAGAAAATCACGGATGAATATTATTTCAGTACCATGGGCAAATTGCATCTCTTAAAAACACTAGAAAGAAGAAATTATCAGTGTCCTTACACCGTACGGGCAAATCGGTTGAATCTAGCTTTTGGTATCTTTATATATATATATATATATACTCAAGAGCCAAAGCAGTATGACCACCTGTAAATAACGAGTTGGCCCATTTTTGGCGCGCAACACAGCTTCAACCCACCTTGGCATGGATGCCACAAGACCTTGGTAGATAGCCGGATACAAATTGTACCAGATGTTTAAGCAGCGGTCACGCAAATCCGAGATATTGCGAATTGGTGGTCTTTGAACTCTAAGCTGCCGTCCCATGACATCCCAAATGTGTTCTATTGGATTGAGATCCGGAGAGTTAGGCAGCCAGGACATTAACTGGAATTCTGCATCATGTTCCTGGAACCACTCCAACACAATTTTAGCCTTTTGACACGGGGCGTTGTCCTGTTGGGACATTCCATTTCCAGCTGGAAAAACAGAGGCCATGTAAGAGTGCAACGGGTCCGCAACAACGTTCAGATTCGCTGCTGCATTCATGGTCTGTTCTACCTCAACCACGGGTCCCAGAGACGCCCAAGAGAACGTCCCATAAAGCATAATACCGCCTCCACCGGCCTGTGTATGACCTACTGTACATTGAAGGGGCAACTGTTCGCCTGGAAGACGGCGTATCCTGACACGGCCATCGGCGTGATGAATGGCAAACCGTTGTTCATCTGACCAGGCAACTCTCTCCCACTGATCAATGGACTAGTCGCGATGTTCTTGGTCCCAGCGCAGGCGCAGTTGGCTATGACGCTTGGTCAGCAAAGGCACACGAGTGGGACGTTTGCAGCGTAGCCCCCATATCCAACAGTGTCCGCTGAACACTGTGCTCCGATACTATTCTACTTGGCCCTCCATTGTATCAGGCTATCAGCTGAGCCACTGTCTGGCTCCGGTTTTGCTTCACCATGCAAGACAGTCTCCGACGACCTTTTTCTTTGATAGCGTGTGAACGTCCAACACCATGTCGTATACTGCTGGTTTCACCGTCATTCATCTACTTTGCATAAGTACTAACAGCTGTAGATCGCGAACACCCCACGAGTCGTGCAGTTTTAGAAATACTTGTTCCGAGCCTTCGAGCCATTACAATCTGCCCTTTATCAAAGTCGCTTAGATCCGCAGCCTTTCCCATCACACACAGAAGTAAATGAAAAAGAATCATTCTTCGTACTCTCCAGCAGCAGTTAAATACCACTTCCACCTGATCCCGTGCCTTCCACGTCATCCAGGCGAGTTCATTGCAAAATGTAGAAGTGGTTATAATGTTTTGGCTCTTGATTGTATATTAATATTAAGTTAAAGTCATGAATATTTTGAGAACATTATCTACACACACACACTTATAATTCAAATAATAAAAATAAACTTATTTACAATTTTTTTTTATAAAAACTAATTTTTAATACCATCTGATGCTTTTAAATGCATTATTTGCGACTACTAAAACTAAAATAAATCCAAATTGTATCTCCTTTCATAAAGATTATTATTTTTCCAGAAGTTCTGAGAAGTAATTTGATTTATTTTCTTGTTAAAGTTTTTGTGTTTAAAGCAAATGATCTTCTACTATTTGAAGTAGCAAATAATCTCTGAATCTCTCTTTGAAACTATTACCATGGTTAAAGAAGGTATTACTAAAATTGAGAAAATTCTATACCTATCAGATAATAAAAAGGAGAGAGAGAAAGTTCAATGAAGAAAAAGTATTAAAAGTAGATAACAAAATTCAATAGTATAACTATTATAAGTAACTATAATGAGTAAGTACGATCCTTGGGGGGGGGGGTGATCTTTAAGCAAATCAACACAATCCACCTTCAATATCCTTTCAAGAAAACCCGCGTTGGCTCGTTATGAGGTAAGTGATAAGAGAGATATATTTTTTGATATACTTACTAATTAGTACGCAAACATTATTCGGTAAAGATTGAGTATGTCGTTCCTTTTTCCAATGGAAGTTTATTCTGATTTTGGGTTGCTTTTTAGTTTCGTTAATTTATATATAAAAATATTATACTTTTGAGTTCGTTCACCTCCTTTTTACCCTAAAGAAACATTTTACTTTTAGCTAAAGCAATTTCAGAAGGCTAATTTATTTTTAGTTCTGAAATCATTCATTATAACTTTATAATCTGAAACAATATATAACTTATATTTCTTAATTAAATATCACTTAGTGAGATAATTATACAACAGTGGCGCTCTGACGAATTTTTCAAGTTGGAAGGGGATCGAAGGTCGAAACTCTAGGATTTTCGTACCATACCCCGATAGCCCGACAAAAATATTCTTTTAATTTTACTGATTGTAAGGAAAAAGACAGTACAAAATAAATTATTGCATAAATAATTAGCGTTAATTAATAAGATAAATTATTAATAGTGAAAGGTGAATTAAATGAATTAATTATTATTAGTTAATTATTGTATAAATGAAAATAGTTAATTATTATTAACTAATTATACATGCTAAAAATAATTACAGATATTACATTAATTAATTAATATTTATTAATTATTGTAACTAAATTACTAAATAGTTATTAATTAGTTATTGTTACCTTTGTTTGGAATTAGCTTACGTGCCTTATGCTTTTTATAGGATTATAATCAATCGAGAAAAAAATCCCAAGTAAAGGGTAGAGGATCCGACTCCCCCCCCCCGTTGTATGTGCTACTGTCTGAAATATGATGAATTTTTTGATGAAAGATAAAAAACTTGATAACACAAATCTGCATTTCAATTCAAAAATCATTCGCTTAATTTTAGAAAATATGATAGTGCTTACTTAAGTATATTTAAATGTAGGAAAATGTAAAACAAATCTTTATACAACGTGGTTATTTTATAATAACGCTTGTAAGCTAAAATATAAATAGAACAATACGGTAATGGCAATGCTTGTAGAATACTTAAATTTGTGTTTATAATATATCTCATACCTTTTAATATTACTTAATAAGATATTATTAAAAAATAATACATTTTTGAATTTTAAATTAAAAAAAAACGAAAATATATTGCAATAAAAGAGTTATCAATATGTATATATATACTGGTTGCCTGGCCGAAAAATTTTGTTTAAACCTGCAATCCTGGTTCCAAAGGCCAGGAGTTTGCTCTAGTACTACTGTGGTTAAGACTATTCTATCATGACTATAGTTTCTTAAGTTTATAAATATTTTTTGTATATTTTTTTAAATATATATATATATATATATATATATATGTGTGTGTGTGTGTGTATGTATATATATATAAATATAATTCACAAGTTTTCTTTCAAAGGGTCTTATTTCATAATAGTCTTGAGTCGTACAAGACGTACCGATAAATTAACCTATTGTTAACCCATTTAAAGAGAAAAAACCATAATTATATCTCCTAAAATCCAGCACGTTTGTGGTTTTAAAACATAAGTAATTTTGTTTTAACACACTAAGTAATTTTTGTACATTTGTATTGATGCAATCTTGCATCATTCGCAAATTCTGACCAACCACCGACCACATAACACTTTACAAGGAAAAAAAAATGTTTCGTTTGACGAAACCTATAAAAAGATGAGATTTTCAGAGTAAACAATGCTTTTGTGACTGTCTAAGAGGCTCACGTTTTTATCCGTTGGTGCATTTGTTCTACATCTCATGTTTCCCCTTTGCCTGTTTTTCTGGCAGTAAAATGTAGATTTTTAAAATAGTACGGGATCTACTCCAGCGTTTCTTAAACTGTGGGGCCCCGCCCCTTTGGAGGGCGTGATAACTCTGTGAGGGGGGCGCGAGCCTATTGAAAGGTCTAAAACGAAAGATTATTTAAAAAAAAACTACTTATTTACTGAGAGTAAAAAATAAAATAATAAAAAATAAAATGCACATTTACACTGATGTAATATACTTATAAAGGTATCAATACTACGCAATGTATTTGATAATTAATTTAACAATACTAAGCTAAAAACAAGTTTAATAATTACCTGTGATCCCATGGTCGTGTCATTTTTAAAATTATATACAAAAACTAACACCTATCTTGATCATTTGTTCGGTTTATGTAATTAACCCCTCAACTACCGATTAAAAGTTACGCAATTCGCTTCCGATGCCACCAATTACACTGCTAAGGTACTTTTATTGCCTTCCATAGCCTTCGGAATAATTTTATGGATAGCAGTGCGCAGAAAAGATCATACTTCGGGAAGACGTATATATACGCCCGGGGAAAAACTCTTAGGCTGAGTGAGACGTTTATATACGCCGGTGGCTCTTAAGATGTTTGAGTCGTATTCTAGCTTTAGCATTAAAATATAGTATAATTGAATTCAATACACTGATATAGTATGGGGGCATGATAAAATTATGATTGAATATTGGGTTGAAAATATTGAAAGTTTGCAAACTTCTATGACTGCAATCCGACAAGATATCAGTTCAATACAAAAAGGTTTTAAGCACACTCTCTTACGCATAAAGACACACACACACATATTTATATATATGTGTGAGTGTGCAAATGGGCGGTGTGCGTGAGTGTGTGCGTGTAATAATTCCCGTAAATTTTCTTACGAGGCATGAAATTCAAAATGGTAATGGGCCTTCCACGACTTCACGTAATAATTCATTTCTAGTTTCCCCACCTAACGGCAAAAATTCATAGCCTTATCTCCCACAAATTGAGGCTCTTCAGCGTTTTTAAACCAAGATGATACAATCTTGCATCATCCGTGTATGTGAATGAATCAGAAAAGTCTACCGGAAATCATATGATTTTAATAACTTCTGGTTGACCATGACTATAAATATACCGGATTTTATCCTACGCGTGTTTCATGCTTGTGTGTGTGGTTTTTTTTACGTAACTAAATAAGTGTGTAGTTAAAATTACTAAGCCTACGCATTCCTCAACGATAACATGAAATTAAAATATTCCATCAAATGAAATGTCATATTACGGTTTAAAAAAGGTATCAAGTTAACCCAAAGTATTACATACACACACACATATGTGTACAAATTACTCTCTGAAGAGTTGCTTGATTTGTATGAGAAATTATATTATGAAAAAAAAAAAAACGATTATCTCTGAAGCTATTTCTTGAATCTTTCTCTGTTCTTAAATCTTTTTCGATAAAAGGATTCATTTATTCAATTGAGAAAATCCCATTTCGAACGACAAAGAATAGAAATAGAAGATAAAAAGAATAGTCCCATGTGGAAAAAAAAATAAAAAACGAAACTGACTCACGAAATTGAATCATCTAGATTTTGCAATGATAAGTAGATACGATTGCTAAAAGAAAGCTAATCATTCGGTAAATGAACAATTCTTTCTTGAACAATAGACAATTCACTACCGATTTTCTTGTCAGATAACAAAATCGAACGAAATGTTCGATATGTTTAATAACACACTCGAAATTCACCAGTTAGATAAAAAATTGATCCATTGTATTTTTAATTTCTTATTTCATTTCTCTGATTTTGAAATTGTTTTATTTAGTTTGTCAAATATATTTACGTTTACTAATTTTTCAGTTTTTAATTTTTGGTATTTTTACTCCAAACGAAGAATTGAAACTTATTTTGAGCTGCATGATTCGAGCCCATTTAATGATTTAACTCATAAAACATAGATTATTTTTTATTTATCAGAACATTTGTCTTTTGCTGGGTTGCTAATTGTTACTAATTATAAAAATCATGATTATATAAGCTCTTTTGCTGCTGACTTTTACTTTCTTTTACAATACTTAAATTAATTCCTTTTAAGATGCATTTTGCTTAAGGAATACTGGTATTTACTAAATGTTAAATTTTTAAATCATTCCCAATTCCCATATGAACTCTTTTTACTCTATGCAGTATATGATGATGAATGGTATATTGAAATACAAACACTCGCTCACAGGTATATATTATTTATTCTTTCACGTTTTCTGATATTTCGTACATTTTGAATTTATGTATATATTTATATATAATATTTTTGACGGGTCTATTCGCGACATTTTCCCTATTAATCCTCTTGGGGAAACTTTAGGGCTATCATTCACATTAATTCACAGCCTTTCAAGAAGAACCCGTGATATGTAAAATAGTTTGACTCTATAAAATCTATATATAGGTTTTGTAGATGTAAGATAGAAGGAGCAGGGGAGCTGTTACGTAAGTGTAAATATTGGAAAATTGCATTCACAAAACTAGCGCGAGTTAAGGAAGTAATTGCTTAGAGATTAAATTATTAGATTGCAGATTTAAGGTATATGATATTAGAATTAGTTACGGTTCATTAGCGCTTGTTCTCCTTATCTAGTTCACGTAGTCGGATTTGCTTAGAGTTGGGTATTAAGATTAGAGAACGCTTTACATATCACTCCTAGGTTTCCTCTTGTAGTTTCACTTGTGATTGTTTAAGTGTGTTTAAAGGATAAATAAAACTAATTGTTATTATGGAAGTTGTTGGTGATGCTTTGTTTCCCCCTACACCTTTAGCCGGAGATAGAGCGGTGTCGATTAGACCAACAGCCCCACAATTTAGCAATGCTTACAAATTAAATTATAACAACCTTTATGCATAACTTTTTCACTGATATAGTCAATAATTTTCTCATATTTTGTATGATAATACATATAATGTAATTATAATATACATTTATAATTATATTACATTAAAATATTGTAAGGGCAAATATTGTTGTATTTGTTATGACAGTATACGTTTTTCTTTTATAATATTATAGTTGGTATACCTGTCCTTCACATGTGTGAATTGAAAAATTAAATGATAAAGATTGAACGACAAAGAAGTTTTTAATGAGTTAATTTTGCGTGAATTGCAAAATGAAAAAAGAAAAAAAAAAGCTCCTTGCATATCTCAATTGAGCAAAAAAATTTTATTTGTTGAATTTTAAGTCTGTAGATCTAATAGCTGATAAAAAGGATTTTTTTAATTAAAGCCCTCGTAATTCTCTTGTGGACCAATTTTTTAAACCTTCCTAAGCTGATTTCTGTTCAGCAAAAGTAACATATTGTTACAGTTTTTGTTTAATGAATGCTTAAATAGTGTAAATAGTTTATATCTGAATGTGTGATGCATTAAATTTACTTTTTATTGTATTTATTTTATGTTAAAATTGTAATATTCGCAAGTAACGCAGAATGATGACAACATGGCGATGGATTGAACGGTGCAGACGTTGATATACTGTAGCACCACCTGGTAAAAAGTTGCAAAAAAGAGGATAGCACAAAAACCTTCTAAAAATACATATCCATGCTAATTTTCATAGTGATCGGTTGAACGGTGTTGGAGTGAAGCAAAGTTCAAGCATCCATTCCTATAGAGAGATATCTGCTTTCATGTAATAACCAATTATAAAACTGGGAATTGCAAATAAAACTAGCAATCTTTACTTAAAGTTCTCAATATTAATCTTATTTTAATTTTTTTATGACAATGGAATAAATATAATACATTTAAATAGAATTGTTACTTCAATTCAATTGACGAAATGATGCCAACTTAAGATTGTAATTGTTAAATTTTTCAATAAACCATTTTATAAAAGGGGAAATATATTTATAATTAATACCTCAGTAACAAATTATTTTCTGATTATCCAGGTTTTATTTCGCTGTTTGTCTTCTGGAGACTTAAATCAAAGTCCACCCTACTGCATAAAAATGCTACAACATTTATAAATACATACAGTCTTTATTTATGCTATAGTACTTTTAAAAAAATTACAAAAATAACAAAAAGCATATAAATTTCACTTGAAAAAACAACAACAAATGATAACTTATTTAAACAAGAAATTATTAATTATTAAATACGTAGTATTTTTTTTCAAGAGAAAAACTCTTATTAATTAGCTTAAAAATAATATAATATAGCTAATACTCTTAAGAAATATGTAATAAAATGATAATGTTGAACGTATATTTGTGTAACTCTTTAACTTAATATTACCGTAACTTTTAATCATGTATGCTCTATTCTTTAAATCACATAATTAGAAATACCATATTTCGAAACGCACGCAAATCTTATTTCATTTTACCTTAAGAAAACCAAGACATCATATACTTTCAAAAAATCGATTTTTCAGTTTTAATTCTAAAAAATAGCGCATATTTTTCTGAATCTAAAAATATATATTTCTTATATGTTTGTTGATAAAATAGCCCCACAATATGAAAAATAAAAATGTAAAC
Organism: Trichonephila clavata; assembly: GCA_019973975.1. Classification (NCBI taxonomy): domain Eukaryota; kingdom Metazoa; phylum Arthropoda; class Arachnida; order Araneae; family Nephilidae; genus Trichonephila; species Trichonephila clavata. The sequence goes on from BMAO01030142.1 coordinate 247,228, forward strand.
AATGACCACGCCCCTTTTGACATATTTTAAATGGATAGTTTCCCCTAAGTTTGATCTATAAAAACTTTTGAATTTTTTTTTCGTTTCAATGAATAACTCCGCTATTCCGTGGTACAATATGTGTTACAAAATCTCGAAAATTAAGATTTTCAGAATTTTAAGGTTTTATGATTATTTCAAAGAAATTATGCAGTTAATTCATGAAAAAACGGTTCATTATGTATAATAAGTTGCTTTATATATATGTGTATAATTTTTTGTAAAATCAAGAGATATTTTTGTAAGAAATGGTACGTACATGAAAATATGTATTATAAGATCTCGAAATTTATGTTAATGTTAACTAAAACAAAGGGCAAAAAAACATATGAATTTAAAATTACTTCTGTATTTCTAGAAAATGATTAAGTATTATTATTAGGCATATAAAAATAGGGACGAAAATGCTAATCAAATGAATAATATGTGAAAACATTGTTTTTTTTATTAGTTTTTGTACTTTTTCTCAAAAGCATATTTTTTTTTGCATTTAGGTACATTTAAAAAAAAAAACAATTGCACAATATGATTCCAGATTTTTTATACTTCTATACAAGATGCCTATGCATATAATGAACCTAATTTTTTTCTATTAAAATTGTGCCTAATTTTTTAAAAATGGTTTTATGCATTAAAAAAGCAGAAAAATAGAAGTTTTCCAAATTTCATAGTTTCATAACTTTTTTAAAGGAACTGTACTAACATTTAACTGAAAAAATAGGTTCACTGTCTTTTGTGTATTGTTTTATATACGTGTAAACATACTTTGCAT